>CM067362.1:27052422-27267926 GCA_034401795.1 Chaetoderma sp. LZ-2023a
GTCTATGTCCATTTCATCATGCTGGGCAAGGTCGCTCTCGGTGAATCCTAAAAATTCTTCGTCGTCAGATGTCATGTTCTCGTCCTGTAGTAATTCTGAGTCATGATAAAATGCATCTTGTTTATCTTCGTCGACGAGTGTAGGTGTGTCTGTGTCAGGATCTTGCCATAGGATGTCGTCTTCTGTTCCGTCGAGCGCGTTAGATATTGAGCACTTCTTGAATGATCGTATAATGATGGCATTGTCCAGTCGAGTCCATGCACGGTGGATCTACTGGCAGATGGTCGCCATTTCAGGTTTACGCATGCGACCCCCAGTTGTGAAAGTATGGCTGCCGGACATCAGCCACTCGTTCCACTCTTTACGTATCATGTCCTTAATGGGCTTGTTGATGGAAACGTCTAGTGGCTGTGGATTGATGTCATACCTCCAGGGATGATGGCGATGTCAGTGTTGTGATCTCGTCTGAGTGATGTTTTGATGGCTGGCGATCTATGGCATCTGAAAGCATCCAGGACGAGTAGACTGCGTTTCTTAGATAATCCACCAGGTCGGTTACCCCATACGGTCTTCAGCCAATCTTTCATGTTGTTGTCATCCATCCATCCTTTCTGGTGAACACAAATGATAATACCAGATGGAAAGTCTTCTTTTGACATGGTTTTCCTCTTAAAGATGACGTATGGTGGTAGCTTAGTCCCATCAGAAAGGCGGGCTAGCATAACTGTAAATCTGTTCTTTTCATTACCGGTGGATCAACATGGGTGGCATATACCCACCTCCATTTGTAATAAAAAGTCGGCTTGTCATCATATATTTCCTTTTTTCTGATGTTCAAGGAACACAATGGTATATGATAGCATTTATTAATATTTCGGTATGGGTAGGTGGTTCTGACAGAGATCCTTGCTGCAGCACTACAAAACCTCGCAGTGGATGCTGGTATAATCTCTTCCTTAATCCTAACTGAAAGATCAAAGAGCATTTGATCTTTCAAGAGGTCAGGTCCAAGGATAACTTTATCCGAGATATTGGCTATCAGTACAGTCCATGGTTACCGATTTGGATGGATACATCACGTCCTACATGTGTGGCAATAACACTGTCCTGGCGAGCCCCTTTATGGGTCGCACTCGGCGGCTGTGGCAGCCTTTTCGCAAATGCTTCACTAAGGACTAACCTGAACTGCCGTGTTGATCACTGCATTAACCACAACCATAATTATCAGGTTCGTGGAATGACGTTGCACCTGATACATGCAAACTTCATGGGTAGGTGTAATCATGCTGATCGGATGGGTATTGCGTATCGGTGCACGTGGCGGGGACTGGGAAGGCATCCGATTATGCAGCGGACAATCACTGCTGAAATGTCCTCCAGCGTGGCAATTGAAGCATGCGCCCCTGCGACCGCTACGAAGGACCGGCGATCAATCCCTGGATACTTGAATGACAGGTTCTCTCAGAGGAGACCGAGAACGAGGAGAGAAAAGAGGCAAGATTTGATGTCTGCCAGCTCTCCCTTTATGCCGGATACTTCCTTTCAAAGTTATCTAAATGCCTCGGAAGCTGAACAGTACAAACCTGTAGCTGGGCGTCAGAAACTGTGGTGGAAATATCCAGATCAGCCTCATCCAGCTCATGGGAAGTGAAATGGGCGTTGCGTAATTCAGGCCTTATACCACCCATTACGATTCACTGCAAAGATTCTTCTATGGTCTCTGGATCCTTATCCATAACAGTCAGAGCTGGCTTCTTGTTATCCAGCCCTCTGATGAAGTTGTCCAGCGAAATATGTTCAGTGACTTCCTCAGCGACATCCGAATAACCATCCAAGGTAAGCTCTTGGATGAGTTCAACGAACTCTCCCAATGATCAGCCCTCTTGTCGCACCTCCTGCAACTTGTGTCTGAAGCAGGGTTTCTCATTGAGGTCTATTTGAGGGTATAGACCCCTAAAATGTAACTTGGACCCTGAAAATCTTGCATGATTGTTAAATATTAATTAGTTTAGTATTTTTTTGTACAAACACTCATAAAATCTAGCATGGGAGCCCCATAATTCATAGTTGTGCATTCATGGTACTCTATAATTTTAGTATGAACGAGAAAATCCTCATGGGAATCCCAAATTTCAGTTTGGGACCCCATATTTCAGGTTGGAACCTCTAGATTTATATGTGTGGGGTCCCTGGGACCTCCAAAATTTAGATGCCATGAGAAACACTGGTCTGGAGGTCTGTGGCAGGTCTTTATTACCAAATGTGGCATTCATACGGGACACCAGTTTGTGGTCATCATTTTGACCTTGTCCCGGGCAACTACAAAAGTACTTCAAGCCGTATCCCACAATGTCTCGATCATCATCCCTAAATGGTACAAATTTGGCCAACCATAGCGCTGTGTGATCCGCTTTAACAGAATGTAGAATGGCTTCCACTCCCTACTACCATCGAAGGTAGACATTTTTGGTGGGTGCTTGATACTGTAGAGATCATCTGCACCACCGGCTTCACACTGTGTCATCAGACAAGTCTGGTCTGGACAACAGTGACGAACGGTCACGAACCTATCGACCAAGTGTCCACATTCCGTGAATCACATCCTGAAGTATGAATTCACCTTCTGCTCCTTTATTAACTGCTTTCGGAGCAGCTGGTTCTCCCTGGCAAACTACTTCTTCATGACCCTAATCAGGTTCTCGGTGGAAACCTGTCGCTCCAGACTCGAAATTAATTTCACCCACGGAGAGCAGATTCTCCAACGGAGAAGCCGTAGAGACATTGTGGAGGTTTAATATACCTGAACGATTAATTGTATGGTATAGTACATTATTATTGATTAATCGGCAATATACCTGAACATAATATAAATGTCAGAATAAGGAAGACAACATTATTATGAACTTTATTGCAAGCAATGGTACTTAAACCATCTAACGCAATAGCATAATGATTATGATTCTAATAATCTCTAATTTTAGCATGAACAAGAAAATCCTGGAAATTAATTTGTTCAAAAACTGACTCATGATTGTAGAAAGGTGGATGAAAGACAATGGAAAAAATAAATCATCGTTACCAACTTTGATTAGGACATTTCAATAATTACCATCTCAATAAAAATGTCGATAAAAATTATGGAGAAGTTGAGCGTGATTAGGTGATTGTAAAATGGCGCGAGAATTTTGAAATTTGTGTAATGAAAAAGATAAATCTCCTATTTGCACTGGGGACTAATTTTTAACTACCGACACCAAATTTAACATTGGATTAGTACAACACAAATACTGAACATTCAATATATAAGTACATGTACGGGATGTACCTGAGCCTAGGACTCAAGCGGTTTAAGTCTGACTAGTAGGCCATTTGGTTTCCATCCGTTGGTTTCTATGCACAACTGGTTCCATAGCAGCAGATAAAATGCATGTTCTACATTTCGGCAGGAATAACCGACAAACTATATGATATGCCCAATATGCACTCTGTATCAACATCAGAAGTCGAAAAAGACCTAGGAGTGCATATTGATAGAAACCTCTCTTTTGATATACACAATGGTAATATATAAATATTAATATGTATAGGCAAAACAGCACAATAGGATTAATCAAAAGAACCATTACTAGCATAGACCCATCTACATTCATGCTCTTGTACAAGTCTCTAGTGAGACCCATTCTCGAATATTACAACTCGGCATGGTCGCCAAGACTGAAAAGACAATCACAACTATTAGAAAGAGTTCAACGCGGAGCAACAAAACTTGTTTCACAAATCGGAGAGAATAGTTACACGGAAAGACCGGAAACATTATATCTAATGTCACTGAAACATAGACAGGTTTGAAGAGATTTAATTGAAACATTCAAGCTCACTGGGGATCTATATAATATTGATAAAGACTACTTTTTTTTAACCATCTAGTGTTACACAAACCAGATGTCATAAGTTTAAGCTCAACAAAAACAGCTGAAAGATATTCGCAATCAGTTCTTCACTAATAGAGTGGTACCACAGTGGAATTCGCTGCCACTTCACACCTACAATAACCAAGGCAACAAGAGCCGATTCATTCAAGAACAAATTAGATTACTTCAAAGAAAGAATATTTGAATTTGACTGAACAAGCCATACTTATACCAGCCCATCACAAAATCTTAGTACATTTCTGTCAATACAGTGGTGTGAGCGATTCCAATTACCAAGAGATAGCTCTCTGCTTTCCACGGCCACATTTTTGTGGTAGCATGAAGAGAGTTTAGCATAGACCACATGGGGAATTGGAATCTCATTCAGATATAGCTAAATCAAACTCAAATTAGATATGTCACTGCTTTCCCACAGCCACATTTTTGTGGATAGGAGGAAGTGACACTAGCATACAAAAGCACACTCGGGTAGCGATGAACACAGAAGATGATAACAACAGCAAAGGAAGTTTACAGAACCATTTACGACCCCCACAACTCAACAATGTAGCAGAGTGCTAGGTTACACTTCCAAAACAGACTTAACATCTTAAACCTAATGTCACAGAAGTATGGAGTTTCGAGGAGACGTAATGTAGCAGCAACAATCAAACCACTCGAGAACAAACCAGATATTTACTTTAAAGTAAGAATATTCAAATTCGACTGACCAAGTCAAACTACATGTATTTCAATATGCTGGCCCCTAGGTAATAACAAGCCAATCATCACTGCCAATGGCTTATGCCTTGTGAATGATGATGGTAAAAACTAAAATAATTTTAATATTTTATGGTATGCAAAGCAATTCTTATTTTCATTTTAAAGTTAATGCCAGATTTACTACTTTCCAAAGCACTGACAGGGTTTTGATTTTGAAAATGGTGTTTGAAATATGGGTGGGGCCAAAACCAAGGGGTCGCCATAGTGGTACACTATTGGAGTGGAAAAACCTGTAGGGCTATATGGCTATCACCCCCTTGCCCCTATCACCCCCACTATTCCTATCACCCCCACTATTCCTACGCCTATGAGACTGGTGATGACTGTGTTCTCTGAGGGTCAAATGGTGGGCTATTGCTTTGGGGAGTGAAATAAAATATAACTTTATATATGTTGGAGATGGGTCACATATACTTGTTAGCTCAGCTGGCCAGAATGGCCAAGTGAGCTTAACCGATGGCGACCATCCGTCATCTGTCAACTTTTTCTTTAAACAACTTCTCAAGAACCACTGGGCCGATTTAAATTATATTTGGCAGGAAGCATCCCTAGGGCATAGAGATTCAAGTTTGTTCAAACGAACCCGATCAGCCAAAATCCAAGATGGCTGCCGGCCAAAATGGCTGAATTTTAGAAACACTAAAAAATCTACTTTGAAACCGCTGGAGGAATTGATTCAAAACTCATAACACATCATCTATTGCAACGGTGGACCCCAGTTTGTTCAAGGCAACCTGATTGTCCGATTTGCCTGGTGGCCATCTTGGATGCCCTAGTTTTCGCGAAAACAACTCCCGAACCACTGAAGGAATAGACCTGAAATGTGGTAAATATGCTTACGGACCAAGGTCCATTCAAGTTTGTTCAAGGGAAGTTTGTACGTTAAAAAACATGGCCACTATCAACGAATCAAAATTTAGCGTTTGTTGGTCATATTGGCTTTTTTTGTATTTGATGTATTTTGATGGTGAAAATTGCTTTATATGCTTATCAGTGTGGCGAGTTCAAATATGCCACTTTCGAGACTGTCGGATAAACGGCTTGGCTGCCATCTTCGTTTGTTTTCCCGCCATATGCTCCCATAGTAAAGCAATGGGCCTATAGTAAAGCAATGGGGAGTTCTTTAAATGACTTCTTCCCAAGAACCACTGGGCCAATTTCAATTATATTTTGGAGGAAGCATTCATAGGGCATAGAGATCTAAGTTTGTTCAAACGAAGCGAATCGGTCAAAATCCAAGATGGCTGCCGGCCAAAATTGCTGATTTTTAGAAACAATTTAAAAAATCTCCAAAACCGCTGGAGGAATTGATTCAAAACTCATAACACATCATCTGTGGCAACGGTAGACCCAAGTGCCACCATCTTGGATGACCTAATTTTCGTGAAAATGACTTCTCCTGAACCGCTGAAGGGATAGAGCTGAAATTTGGTAAATATGCTTAGGGACCAAGGACCATTCAAATTTGTTCAAAAGGAGTTTGTACGTTAAAATATATGGCCGGCATCAACCAATCAAAATTTAGCTTTTGTTTGTCATATTAGTAGGGCAGATATGTGAAAAAGATGTTCCATTCTGGCAGAAAGCATGAAATTTGGCATATAGGTGGTTTACGGTATCCTGATCATAATTAGATGTGGTGCCACGTGATTCTACCAAGGGAACCCATTCAAAATGAATCCGCCTTCCCAGCGGAAAATTCGCATTACTCAAGCTCTAGATGGAGTAGAGAGATGGGATTAATGTCAAATTAGGGGTTTCATGGGTCAATCGTTATAATTCTACGCACTACAATACTCTAAATATGTAAATATCAATCCTTCCATAGCGACCACCTGTGTTTGATGTCAAAAGACGGTGGCTCTTTAAGATGTGTTATCTAAAAGATCCATCTCTTGAGAACAAAAGCAATATAGCATCTAGAATTAGTTTTAATTACTTGATTTCTTAATATCGAACCAAGTAATGGTCATTATAGATACGTTCAATTATCCTATTAGGGTATGCAAGGCTATACATGATGCTGTTGATTGTTGAATCATGATTCATAGATGTCACACGCACTGTGCACCGCATGAGCACAACTGTGTACACGGTAAGTTGGATTTATAGCATTTGTATCTGCCAGTGAAATTACTTTTGCAAGCACATTTCACGAGTTCCCGGCATGCATTAGATGCGTCTGCAAGCAAACTCCATTGCGGTGACCAAGTGTCTCCATCTCTGACCCAACCCCAGTCAGCTGGCAATGGCGTTTTTGCATTTGCATGGAGTGATTGGCCCCAAAGATGACCTGCCTGGAACGCAGCATGTTTGGTGTGTTGCAGCAGAGATGCACTGGTCGGAGAAATGTTTTCTAGCTGCCTGTTGCTGGAACGCAGCATGTTTGGTGTGTTGCAGCAGAGATGCACTGGTCGGAGGAATGTTTTCTAGCTGCCTGTTGCCAAAAACGAAAAGCCGTTTTCGTACCTCATTAACCTATGACAATGGTGATGTGCGTTTGTACAGTAGTACGACAAACCTCTCCAGCATTTCCATGTCATTGTCACACAGAGACGCCGGGGCATCAGACAGTCTCCTAAATAGTGACTGGAATAGATCTGAAGTCCTCCAAACTTCCCATGCTGTCTTCTTGCCAATCCCACAAAATGCAGACACTCACACTCAGAGAAAGCATGCATAAATAGCAGTCCTTCTGCACCCCAAACTGTTGCAATGCCATGAGCTGATACATAGCGGAAGGTCTTCCCATGGCCAAATGCGACTCAGAGATCACACCCATGAAGAAAGTTTGCTGTCCGTATGGCTAGGACTACGACATCTGTATCTGTAGCATGAATCATTATTGTTCGATAACCTTGGTGATATGCATGGAAGGCGTGGAGCAACATTCTACGCTTCATCTTGCATGCATTGCGCAAGTTGTGAGACGTCATGCTCTGGCCTCATCAGCACGTTTTCCTCACATGTTGTGATGAGTATCTTTCCTTCTAGTAGCTCGAATGACTCCAATGTATGTGCGAGAAAGGTGAAGAGGCCTGTTTTGTTTGCATCAACTCGTAGGAAAGTTTTCCAATTTTGAGGGAGTCTTGTACTCGAAGCAACACGAAGAGCTTCACCATGTCCCCGTAATTCTCTAGCGTGTGTCTTCAAGCTTTCCGCCTTATACACGTCCCATACAACATCCAATCTTTTAACCATCTGTAGTTGTCTAGCAATGTGTGGGAGGAAGACATGCTTTGCAAAATCTCCAAATGTGTTCACAACTACGTTTGATTTCCTGGGATCTAGATTATGCATCATAGCTGCTCCGTCAATGATCTTCACTTCAACCTCTGGACAATCGGCTGCACGAGCTACTAATGCTTCCAAACATCCCATCAGATCTGATTTGCTGCCTTGGCGCATTGCGTTGCTCTCAGCAAGGGATGGGGGCCATGGATGATTCTCATGCTCAAAGAATGAATCAAGGTCTCCGTCTCTGGATTGGCAGGAAATGTACAGTCTAGAGAATAACTGTACATCTCTCTTCATTGCAACAAGCTTCTTGTTGGTTCTGGTACTCTTCCTCTGTTTTGCTTTGAACAAAGCCAAATTGTTCTTTTGGATTGGGTCATATACCGATTTTGATATAGATAGACGATCTGCGACGAATGTGTGGTACTGTCTGATGCCTAATTCTTCTGCTGTTCGGATCGCATTCACTACAGACTCGGACATAATGACTTTGGTATCTAGAGTCACTAAGTCAAAACTGTCATCTAACAATGCGTTTCCCATTTCCTCGATTGCATCAATAAGACAAATTGTGTTTAAAGCAAACAATTTCTGTTTACTCGTAATCTGCTCATGGTGACAGTTATCTTTGATATTTCTGTGTGTATGTTTCACTTCGTACTCGCTGATCATCCTTCCTATTTCTGGGCCTGACACCATCCATCATTTCAAAGCAGCTTCATTTTCTGTGATTCCGATAATTCCACCATCGCCCTTCAGAATAGCATTTTGCTGCTCGTGGATTTGATCATGTACCAAGGCTGAGAACTTGTGAGCCGTTTTCTGAGTAACGAAGTTTCCTTCAACAAATTTCCTATGTACAGGTGGGCATCGGTTCTCAAGTTGCAACAGATCAGCCACATGGATGCTGAGCAATCGTGCATAGTGTACATGATCCAGGGTAAACATCCACGGGATAATCTTGCCCAATGTCTCTACATACAACGGGAAATTGGCCTCATGAATTGAAGAAACAGCAGCTCTAATTTCAAGACTGAATTCAAGTACTTAACCTGTGGGTGGTCTATTTCCTCTGCTGACACCAGTCTTCGAATGGCAGAGTGTCCTCTGAGGCAGCATATGCACGTTTCTTCAATACATAGAGAGCAGTGGATGTCACCTGGTGTGCCCATTGCCCTCGTGATGTATGCAAGCCAGTTTGAATGGCATTGGCTCGGCCTTCTGTAGTTACATTAGCTGTTGTCATCACAGCCACCCATCCACTGTTGCTTAGCCAGTCTCCCAACACATTGAGTAGCGCCATCTCAATGTGAAGTCCACCCATCATCACCACATACTTATCCTCGCCATATAGAAGGGGCCAAGACCATTGTATCTTCTTTGCAATATCATACCAAGGCTGATCAAGAGTGATGACTGGCACCTGTCCATGATTGATATGCTGTGTAGCTTGCTGAATTAAATCCATACCATGTTTCACCATTGCCAAACTATGAGCGTTGTCACGAAAGAGCGGCAAAAGTCCAGTAATTGCTGGCGGAGGTGGGACATCTTGCAAACTAGCAAAGTGAGCTGCCCACGATATGTCATCTGTCCCATACATATCGCCCTCGATCGAGTGTTCGTTTATCTTGTCCAGCCACGCAATTTGAGTCTTATCTAAGATTAATATGGTATCACTGGGAATCAAAGGATCAACAGCTCGAGAAGGCAGAGGATTATCACTTGGGAAAGTAGCTGGATTCACAACTGTGTACGTCTCGGGTAATGGATGGATGGTGGTGGATTTTTGTACAACGTTTGGTGTCAATTGTTCAAGAGTTCGAATGACCCCAGTATTTGTGTCTGAACAATGTTGTGTTAAGGAGATTGCTGTCCCATGGAATGCAGTGCGTGCTGATGTGGATGTAGGATTATGGTCTATGTTATCAAGGTTCCCAGCTGTGAACAGATTACCATGCAAGTTAGTCGGACAAACAATCCCATCCTTTTTAAACATGTCTATAGCCTTATTTCCTACATCAGTCGAGAGCTGCATACGCGATCGTAGGATACTGAAAGTCCATGTCTGAAGAGTTCATCCACAAGCTCCCGCTTTCACGTTTTGGCATGGATTAGTAGGCCTAGATAGAGTGGCAATGCTGTTTCACGATCAAGATTATGGCGAGTTCCCATACTGCTTTTACATGCTCTTTTAATGGCATTAAAGATGAGTAGCTGGGTCAATGACGACACTTCCCCCTTGATAGTTTGGGAATTCTCATTTTTATTATGAATGTTGGTACCGCAAAGTATCATCTGAACTAACGTAACAAGTGATTGAGGTAAGTTGTCATAATGGTCAGCATCAAGTGAACCCTTGCAATCATACTTAATCTGAAAGATCTCTGCGGACTATTTGAGCTGCCCTCATCAACGCAATTGCGTCACTATCGGAATCATTTTTGGTGGCTGGTAATAGAGCATTGCCTATGTCTTTCTTGAATGTGAGAATCACTTCATAGTTACTCTTGTCTGACTCCACATTTGGCATTTTCGACAGGATCTTTTCCTTCAACCGGGTAGAGTTAATCCTACTTGGCATAGCACCACCAAGTTGTTCAAGACGGCGAGTGTATAATCGTGTTAAATCAGAAAGCTTCAATATGCTGCCAAAAGGATGCTCAGAGGGTTGACGATCTTCCATGTATGATATTAGCTCTGCAAGAAAAAAGATGATAATGACGTAGTCAGTGATTAGTAAACCAATGCGGGTTTTTAAGCCTGACGCTTGGATACGATTGTGAATCCAGAAGTCTGAATGGTCAGAAGCAAGTTTTTCAGCTCCTTTTATACTCTCATGGGCTGAGCCCGGGGATTGGCTGTCGTATGCCCTAAATAGGGCAGGGAAAGTGGGGATGGCCGGCGCTGTTTTGGCGGTGGTTGTATGAGATCACCGGTTGTGAAAAATTTGGCGGTTGTAACCAAAATGCTCACGGTTTTTACCGGTTGTGGTAAATTTTTACCGGTTGAGATGTTTTTTACCGGTTGTGGTGATGTTGACGGTTACGGAATGTTTTCTATTTTTATTCTCATGATTTATTGCCGGTTGTTGTAAATTTTGCCGGTTTGGGATATTTGTTTACCGGTTGCGGTGATGTCGCCTGTTGCGGAATTTTTCTTACCGGTCGTGGTAATTTTTACCGGTTGAGATGTTTTTTACCGGTTGTGGAGATGTTGCCGGTTGCGAAATTTTTCTTACCGGTTTGAGAATTTTTTTCCAGAAGTGTTGAAAAAAGAAATTAATTTTGTACTTTCATTTTTTTGGGGGTTTATAAATTTATATGGCGGTTGTTTGTGATTTATTTGCCGGTTTTGTGTGGTTTGCCGGTTTAGGTTTGAGACCTTGTCGGTTCTCTTATCAAGACAGGTTTCCACTGAATTGTTGTAGCGGATTAGGACGATCTTGTACTGGCGGTGGGTATGGCCCATTTGTTGTGAGGTTTTGACCGGTGTAGTCATTACCTTTTTATTGATTCAGACTTATGGCGTTTCGTTCCTAAAAGTGGAACTCCTCAGAGGCGTATGTGGGAATAATACAGGTGAGATATGGTTCGCCTGTGGGTTCATCAGTAGGGGTAGTCTAGTGGTGTCCTGGCAGTGCGGTCACCAGACACGGTAAAGAAATATATATATGTATACAAATGACGGGTGGGCGGTGGGGAAGAATGATGTGGTATGAAATGGTTAGAGATAGAGAAAGTTTTATTGCAAATGTAAAGAAAGTTAGATGAAGGTGAGAGTAAAAATGTAAAAAGCGCACATCAATATAGAAGTATAAATATATAGAGTTCAAAATGTTCTCTGATGCTCCAGGTGAGCATTTGTGCTCCTGAAGGTGGAGCTATAAATGCACACATATGTCTGAAGAGGTGAGCAAAACCACGGAATAGCGAAACGGGTGGGACAGGCTAGAGCTGGAGGTGTGTGAGACTCCAGTCTATGTGGGCACACATGTTGCCCATTAGTGTCGTCATCCTGTCCCATTTAGGATCCGGCGCCATGGAGTTCTGGCTTTGGATGGTCAGAAAGCAGTGCAGGCAGTTGATGTTAAAACGGTGATTCGGCGCTAAGTTCGTGAGGAGAGTGTTGGCTGCACGAATGTCTATATTTCGCCTGGTAACTTCATCTAATTCGTGGTGACTTAGAGAGGGTGACACAGATGGTGGTGTTGGTGAATAAATTAAAGTTTTTAAAGAGTCAGAATTAAATAAATTGTTGTAAGCGTCACTGACACTGAGTTCTGGCGAGACCGGACGTGAAAGGGCTGGCGATACGCTTGTAGTGTTGGCGTCTGTATCCAAGATGGAAGCCGTCACTGGTGAGGGCTGTAATGGTGTCTGGCTGGCATGAGTCACCGGGCAGTCGGTAGGAATCGAAGACCTGTGTGTCTCGTATATTTTCCAGTGTTGGAACGGCGAATTCGTCTCTCGGTTTGCGTCTGGCACATATGTACAAAGTTTTGATAATGTTTCCGAGATTAGCCTGTGGTCAGTGTCCGCGCGGTAATAGGAGTTGTTTGTCGGTGAGCTCCGCTTAGGGATCTTGTACCCCGTTATTTTCGGCTTAAGGAGACCGTTGAAAGCCACTGGTAGTTTCCAACTCACAGTCTTTTTCTTACTCACCTTCTGAGTGGTGTAGAAGTCGAATTTATCGCAGACCCTGGGTTTTATTAATGGTTGCCCGGGGTCCACGATCCTTACACCCTCAATCACGCGCGGGTTTGCCATGAGTTTGGTGATTCTGTCTCTATTTAAACCGTGTCGCTCTAGGTGGCCCCGCACATATTCGGTCCGTTTTAGAGGGACCAGGCACCAGTCGCATGTCCAGGCCGGTAGTTCAGTGTGTGCGGTGATGTTATGCCGTTTTAGGCTACTCCTGTGAGCGAAGGTGCTGGCACATTTGGTGCACTGGAAGCGAGACATGTTGTTTGTAAGACTAATAACGTGGAGTGATGAAGGTTGGATCTGGTGGGTAATGACTACGTTTATGACGTCAGTTTTGTTGACGTCGTATGACGACCCGCGTGACGTCATAGGGAAGTTTAGTTTAGAAATCAACTGGCTGGAGGGATGGGCCAGGGGGTCACCCTGTATAAAGACGGGTGATAACAACGTACTGGGTCTGTTTGCTTATGGTGTGCATGTCGGCCCAGGGAAGGCGGTGACCCCTACCCTGCTTGGTTGATGCCTGTCGGCTCCATTGTGTGGAGCTGGTGGATCCAGTGGCATTCCTTCTGTCTTCTCCATTTGGTGGATACTTCATCTCCGGGGTCCGAAGAAAGGACCTGGATTATTCTGAACTGCATGTTAATTCTAGAATGCCTGGGTCTGTTGAAATGCCTTGAGACTGGAGTGTCATACCTCTCGTGTTTGTAGAGGTTGGTGACCGAGCGAAGGTGCTCCTGGATGCGGATTTTAAAAGTGCGTAGCGTCTCTCCTACATACTGTTTTTTACAGACTGAACATGTCAGCAGGTAGACTATGTTTCTTGTCTGGCAGTTGCCGATGATTTTGGACCTGTAGGAGAGTCCTGTATGAGAACTAGAGAAGAATCTATTCTTCTGCATTGTGTTGCAGATATTGCAATTTTTTGTGGTGCAATTTGCGAATGGGTTTCTATGGGGTAGAGTTCTGTCCCCAGCCGGTAGCTTAGCTCTGACTATTGTGTCCTTTATGGTTTTATTTCTTCTAAAACCGAACAGCGGCGGTTCGGGGAAGGCCAATCTGCATCTGTGGCTTGCTTCCAGGATGGGCCAGTATTTCTTGATGGCAGATTTAAGAAAAATGCCTGTGCGGTTGAAGTCACAAACGAAGACTGGTTTGGATGGGAAGGTGTTCTTTGATTTTGTGGGTGGGTGTAGGAGGTCGTTCCTGTTCTGTGTCTAGCTTTGTCTAGAATAGCGCGCGGGTATCCTCTGTTTTCGAAATAGCCTAAGAGGGCTAGGCTATTTGTGTCGAAATCTTCCGATTTCGTGCAGATTCTCCTGACTCTTAAGAACTGTCCGTATGGGGACGAGTCTTTGCAGATGGATGGGTGATCTGATTCGTAGTGGAGATATCCGTGTGTGTCTGTCGGTTTAGTATACAGATCGAAAGTTATAGGTTGGCCATCAGTGTTGATGGCCATGGTGTCCAGGAAGGAGACTCGTTCCCGTGACGATTCCATAGTGAATTTGATACTATGGTGGGACGAGTTCATATGCGTGACGAAGGAGTGTAGAGCTTCTTCGCCGTGTTCCCAAACCATGAATATGTCGTCTATATATCTGATATAAAGTGAAGGTTGAAAAGGGGCTCCTGCTAGGAGTTTCGTTTCTAGGTCGGCCATGAAGATGCAGGCGAAGGAGCATGCTGCTTTGCTGCCCATGGCGGTCCCACCTACTTGTAGGTAGTGTTCGCCGTCGAACTCGAAGTTATTGCATTCTAGAACTAGTTTTAGCAGATTCAGGAGGCCTCTGATTGTGAGGTTTCCAGGGAGCCCGTGCTTCTTGCAGAACTTTGCTACTGCTCTTAGGCCTTCGTTATTGGGAATATTGGTATACAGAGATGTGACATCCATGGTGACGAGTAAGGTATTTGGTGATGTTTTTCCGAAGCCTTCAACCTGATTGATGAAGTCCGTAGTATCTCTGGCATATGAGGCAATCTTTGTGATATGTATTTTGATATGCTCGTCCACAAAGCTGCTAATGAGCTCGGTGGGGCAGTCTATTCCGCTGATAATTGGTCTGCCTGGAATGAGGCCCTCCTTGTTTCTCTCCTTGTGGACCTTTGGTAGGAGATAGAATCTGGCGGTTTTTGGTGGTTTCGGAATGAGATTATTGGCGGTTGTGGAGTCTACCTCCCCGTCTCTAACTAGCTGGTCCAGGCGTTTTTCTACCAAGTTGGTGTGCTTGTGTGTTAGGTCTGTGTCGACCTTTCTGTAGAACCTGGTGTCAGCTAGTTGGCGGTGAGCCTCAGCTACGTAGTCGGATATGTTTTGTACTACGGTTGCCTGTCCCTTGTCAGCTTTTTTTATCACAATTGTATGGTTTTGTGTCAGTTCGTTTAGGGCAGTTTGTTCGGCATCGGTTAGATTGCTCTTGTGGGAGCGTCGGTGGACGTGTTTACTGAAGTCATACCTGACCGCCTTGAAGAAAGCCTCAAGAGGCGCATCCATGGTGGGTGGCGGCATCGTGCTTTTTTTGGCGGCGAACTTTTTGGTTATGATGTCCTGGAACGTTAGAGTCGTGGGCAGCGGTATTGTAGCCGGTATGCCAGTGTGGTTATGTAGAAGTGTGTGGGGTGGGTGCGGGCTTGGTGTGAAGAAATGTTTGAGGCGCATGCGTCTGAAGAAAGCCTGTAGGTCGGTGTACAGGTTGCCTAATTGTGGTTCTGAAACCGTTGGGCTAACGCCCAAACCCTTATCCAGTAGGCTGACGGTACCCTGGTTGAGGGGGTTTGATGAATGGTTAAAGACAAACGAGGAGATGTAAGTTTCATCTTTGTTCACAGCGTTATTGTTACGGTTTGGTAATGAGCAATGCATAATAGTATGGTGAATATTAGTATTGTTAAACAGAGGATGACTATTACAATGAGAGTTTTTGAAATCAAAATCACAAATTGTGTGACGGTTATTTAGTAGTCATCTCCTTGATTCTGCTAGCCTCTGGACTGCTATCAACAATTGCTCGATGGCTTGTGTACTATTAGTGCCCATTAAGGGGGTCGGTCCACTCTGCGCTGGTCTATTGTTACTTCTTCTGCGCTCAACCCAGTCTGGTCTGGTGTATTGCCTCTTTGGTGCCTGTGATGGACGTCCAGCCGGTGGGCGGTAGGGCCTCTCGTTCTGCCTCTGTTGCTGGCGGTGGTCGGGCGGGGTCGTCTTCTTGGACTTTGTGACCTATGCAGCCGGCTATGCCTTACGGTGGTTGTGGCTATGGCCAGTTCTGCTTCCCTGGTGGCAGTATTACTGTTGCATCTTTCGAAGGATAATTTGAGTCCTTTGACTACTTCATACTGGGCAGATAATTTGGTCTTGGTGTGGTCAAGTACTGATTTTGTCAGTGAAGCTTCAAACACTTTTATGCGTTCTGTCCACTCTTTCTTGTACTCGGGGTCCTCTGTGTCGGGGGTCCAGGTAACCCTCGTACGGAGCATGCCCGGCGTGGTGCCGTCAGACAGAGCCTGTTCTAATTTCTCAGTCTGAAATTCAAGTTTTGTAAGCTTGCAGGCTGCGTTTCTCCACAGCCTGTAGGCTCCCTGATGCTGTTCAGGGATTGCCGGTTTTTGATATTTGGCATTGCTTCCTGGATCGGTTTTCGTTGCTACTGATGCGGGGGCGGAATCTGCTTCTACCCTTCTTCTCTTTAAAGCCCTCTCTTTTTCCGTCCTTGGCGGGTCGACGGTGGAGGAGCTGGCCTCCCCCATGGGCATTAGTGCCGCCGGTTTAGGTAGGATACGGCGTGCGGATGCGTCGGTGGTCGACGGTGCCAATAATGCGTCCGCAACAGTCAGGTTTCATATCGTCAGCAATATCAGATTCCCTTCTCGAAAGAGCTCAAGGAAGAAAGGATGCTAGAGCAAAACGATAGCCTCTCACGGTATAGGCAGAGAAATTTAAGGTATCAAAAAGGTATGCCATAAAATCTAAGACTTGATTTAAAGGTGCAGAATTGGGCATGATACTGTGTTCGTCACACCATCTTTTAAAAACCTTAAATCTACCCTGGTATATTCTCCAGGTAGAGGGATGTCCAGAATTTGACAGGATTTCTTGAGTTCGAACAGAAAAGGAGTTCTGAGAGAGAGGCTTCTGGAGAGTTTCCAGACGCACAGATTGAACATTTCAGGATTTGGGTGAAGACACCTTCCCTTGATCTGAGACAGAAGATCCGGATAAAAAGGGAGAATCCAAGGAGTGTCTACTAATAAGTCCAGAAGATCCACTGACCAGCTTCGATTGGGCCAGAAAGGAGCGTTTAGGAGGATAATACAATCCTCTTGGCGTATCTTCTTCAAGACAATTGGGACTAGAATGGTTGGAGGGAAGGCGTACGCAAAAAGACCTGTCCATGACTGGGATAGAGTATCCACTGATAGAGCCTTTTCTTCTGGATAGGGAGACATGTAGGTGCAGATCTGGGCATTTGTTGCTGTCGCAAAGAGATATACATGGGGATTGCCGAAGAGAAGAAATATCGACTTCACTACCGATCTCTTGAGTTGCCATTCCGTGTGTGCAAATTTGCTTGGACGTGAGAGTTGATCTGCGAGAAAACTCATTCTGCCCGGAATGTGTGAGGCTGACAGAAGAATTTCCTGATGACGACACCATTGGACAAGGGACCATGTCTCCATGCAAAGATAAGATGACCTTGTTCCCCCCCCCCCTGCTTGTTGGTATAAGCTACACTGTGGAGTTGTCCATTCTGATGCAAACTGACTGGGAAGATAGTTGAGGATGCCAGTGAAGCAGAGCTCTCTTCACTGCCCATAGTTCTCGAATGTTGATGTGAGAGGTCTTCTCTTGAGTCCATAGACCCGATACTGAGAGGGAATCCCGGGTTCCCCCCCTCCCCTCCTTCCTGAGATGCATCAGTGAATAGTGTCGCACTTGGATACGGCTTCTTTAGGAGAAGAGAACGATTTGTCCAGAAAGCTACATGCTCCAGAAGATGATGACGGATTGGGATTCTGGATGAAAGGGAATCCCTGGATTGTTTCCATAGAGACATAAGATATAGTTGGAATGGCCTCATAAGAGGGGCCCCGGGGATTACCTGCTCTACACTTACCATCAGACCGAGAACTCGGAGGAAGAACCTTGCGGAAACTGAGAATGGAGAAAGAGATCGAACTTGACACCCAGATGAGTGAAGGACTGGGATGGGACTAGACTCGATTTCTCTATGTTGATGATCCACCCCAGATCCATGGTGACCTGGATGACGCAGACAAGGTTGTCCTGTAGCATCTGAGAAGTTGCTTTTAGAAGCCAGTCGTCTATGTAGACATAAAGGTTGATGGACTGATGATGGAGAATTGATGCTACTGCTGACACTAAGCGGGTGAACACGCAGGGAGCTGTGGTCAGACTGAACGGCAAAGCTCTGAATTGCCACACGCCCAGGTAACTTAGTGGCAAGCGAATCTGAAGGACTGATGCATCAGCACGTAAAAGTAGGCGTCCTTTAAATCTATAGATGCCGTCCACATACCCAGGTCGAGACTGGCAATGAGTGATGCAAGCATCTCCATCTTGAACTGTGGAGTCATGATGAATGAATTCAGACCCTTTAGATTGATGATTGGACGTCATCCCCCTGTCTTTTTTGTAACTAGAAAAACTTGAGTAAAAACGTGGACTTTCTTGCCAATCTAAAACCTCTTCTACTGCCTCTTTCAGGATAAGAGCTGAAAACTGTTCTACGGCTAGGAGTTGAGATCTGTCGAAAGGCACAGGAGTTCAACGAGGGGTACACGTGAGAAGAGGATGGATTGGAGACCGAGTCGGGCTGTAACCCCATCGTATTAAATCCACTACCCAGGAGTCCTTGATCAGGGACGTCCAAACCTTCCAAAAGAGAGAGAGAGAGACGGCCACCTACTGGGATATGACGAAGAAGGCATAGAGTAGATGATGGGTTCTGCGGAAAAGGAACTGGAACCGCTGGATCTAATACGTGAGACAAAATTACAGGGCCTGCCCCTGAGTGACTTGAACTGTCAAAATTTCATAGGTTTCCACCCTCTGAAAGATGACCCTCGACTCCTTGAACGACCACGGCTAGAAGAACCTCTAGAAGATTTATTTAAAGAATGGACTGAAGAAACCCTTTGACGGTTTGCTGTAATCGAATCATATCTGTTCGTAGATGAACGAGGCGAACCCGGATTGGGAGTCCTATCCTTAGACCTAGAGCGTTCGCGACCTCGGTTTGAATTAACAAAGACTCTAGATGGAAAGAAAGATTCATCGGGCCGTGATGATTTCCTTGGAGGGGAAGAAGCTGGATTACTTACCGATTGGACAGGACGCTTAGGATTATGAGTCGTAATCTGCGCCTTGATCTCCTTAGCCACCTTTAAACGATTGGATTCATTAAGAATAACTGAAGAACCAGAAGAACGAAAAACATCTTTGCCAAAGGGATGGGCTGAAACAAGATCCTGTTTCAGGCGAACAGAAACGTCAAGGCCTGAAAGAGCATTCATTAGTGATGGAGCCCATAGTCCTACACGAAAGTTTAAGAGATGCTCTAGAACAATCAGGAAGAGGAACATCTACTGCCTTTTGAGCCTCGAGAATAGCTTCAGAAAGGAGCGCTACAAAATTAGAGGATTTAATTGAGACCTAGTAACCCTCTCAAACTTCTTCAGCAAAATTTAAGATTTAAAAGTACTCGGATTAGTAGAACTAGAAGGCTTTAAAAGGTCCCAGGTGGGGCCTGAAATGTCCTGAACTTTTCCAATTTTAACATAATCAGATTTTGGAATGCGTACTACATTAAGAGAAGAGGGGCACTACTGAGCATCCTGAACAATCAGAGGCCAATGCGGAAGGAGAAATCCTGCTAAAAAAATCATTTGCCACTCTTTCTGACCAGTTCTCGCAAACTTTACACCTCTTGCCAAGTGAACATGAAGCACAGCAAATACAAGGATGGCCCTTGAACATAGGATCATGCCTCTGTACACACGCCTTAACCGTGCACTTGACATTTGCAACCGCCTATAAAAAAGAATATGAAATCAAATGAAGGTGGTAACAAATGAAAAAGAAAAAATGTTCCACAAATTTTTTTAAATATCCATTTAAATTTCCCAACCAGTGTGTAGTATACCTTTGTGGGAAGGAATTTCCAAACCGGTATGTAGTGTACCTTGCGTAGGAAAGAGCATCGCTGCTATTAAAACATGGATCTGTCTTATAAACAAGGAACAAAAATTCAAACATTTTGACAAAACAGCAAAATATTGATAAAACTTGTTTCTTGTATTAAATACAAGATAGAAACCCGCGAAATCTGTGCTTTGTACGCGCAGAGCGCTCTAAAACATCTCCATATTGAACGCAAAGCTGATACATTCATATTACAGACCGGAACATGAACCCGGAAGTAGAAAAAATAAACAAACAACTTGTGTGATCCGAGAACCTCCCAACCGATATGTTACAAGTGAATGTAAGATACCGTACGTAGATGTTCCAAACCGGTATATAGTAATCAGAGTTATACCGCGAAACTGAAGAATGCGTCCATTTTTCATATTATTATAAACACGAAAATATAACCACAAAGATATATAAAACATCGGTAAATGTACCTGTTGCTAGAACTGAGTTAATTTTAACTTGGGATTCAAACAGATGTTTCCTGCACGGCAGAAAAATGATTAATGAAGGCTAGGACTCCTTTGCATTCATACTAGCGTACTGCGCATGAACTAGGACTCGTTTATGTTATATGCAATATAAATGTATAGGAACCGGTTCCCATGAGCAGCCTCTCCAAAGCTATAGAGGGATGCAAGTATTGATATCCAATGATGGAATGCATCTGAATGCTTTGAAATTATCATGGATCTAACGAGTCATGGAAATGGAAAGGTTACTTTTTTCTGGGATTAATAGACAGGTGGTCTTATTAAGCAAACAGTGAATTGAGTGGCTTAATATTTTTGTTGTGTTACAAAACCATGATTTCGTTCCATATAAATTAATAATATTTTGAGCCATTATATCAAAGAAATGAAACCATCATAGGCTATGTTATGATTTATTTCGTTTCATTAGATTGAAATTCTACCAACTTTATTTTCAAGCATTCCGGTGTGAATGTTGTCATTAAATATATTATTAAAATGGGCGGAATAACAGAAATGAGAAAAGCGAAGTGTCTGTAACCCTTTCACCGACAAATCTCTGGAAAGTATAATCCATACAGTATAAAATTTATCCTGTTGAAATTAATCTGACTGGGTGTCGTTACTGTCATTGTTGTCTAAAGCAGCAATGGCTTCCAGTAAAACTAATTTCAAAATATTAAGGTTCCTGTATGGTATCGTTAAAGCGATAATTCATCGGTGAATGGGTTAAAATTGTAGCAGAATGTTGCCTCCAGAGAACTGTAGCATCTACTTTTAAATATCTGTTCCAGTTCCAGTTGGAACATACAATTCATCACACGCGCGTTCCTTCTCGTACTCCTGTTACACTCAACATATGCTTTCCAATATGTGAAGAATTTTCCTTGCAATTTAGCATACTTCGTTCGCTGAATTTTACGAAGTTTAAGCTCTGACACAAGGCATACCTGCATCCGCACATGGACACTTTCTTTATGCAATAGTCCTATCAAAAGTAGAATGGCATCTGTGTGCGCCCACAGGTGTTAATTGCCAGATGCCAGCCTTCTACGTCATTATTTGTCTTAACTGCCAAAAAGTAGACGCTCCACTGGGGACTATATTCTTCTGTTAATCCATGTAGTCAATTATTTGTCCTGGTGGTTCTATCCTCGCATCCTCTGCAAGCTGGGCAAACATTCCATGTATGTACTGTGCTGGTATAAACTGTGACAAACCGCAAGGCCATGGGCTTTCGAATGTACTTGTGTGTTGTCATTGATGTGGATTGGTCTCAAGCCCAAGTTTTGAACCTGTGAAGAGAAAAATGCAATAAGAATATAGTTTACGTTTCAATTAATACAGCAAAATTTACCAATAGAGAATGGAAGGTGGGAGGGGACACTATGTGATAAAATTGGAGATGAAACCACTATCTAATGTGATGTAAATATTACTAGTTACTAGTCGGAGTAAATGTGCTGATTGTCACAATTTCAGTATAATCCAAATTTCTTTTGCATGTAACACAGGTAAGACGATAATTGCCAACCAATCGGGTATGCAATCGGCTAGTCGAAGTGAGCCCTTGCCCCCTCTTGTGTCAAGCTAACCCTATGATTGTCACATGCCTGTCAAAACGGTATCTGCAACGGTCTTAAGGAACGCCGATTTGTAGTCATGGTGAGAGCTATTTTTGTAAGTTTACCACTGGAATGACTGGACTGGCAACCAAGCTGGTCATTCCAGTGGTGGATTTTCAGAAGCGATCTCTTTGCGTGCAAATGTACACTGGCTAAGCAAAAACTTGAAGCCAGTTCAATACTGAGCATACTGGCTCTTGAAAATATATCTTAACAATTTTCATATCACAAAAATAAAACTTGTCCTTGATAGTACGAAGGACCCTATCGATTTTTGCGTCAAGGTCACAGTAACTTAATTAATTATGTAATGTTTTGTTTCCGTATTATAACTCAAGTTCTATTGAAGGGATTGTTACCAGTCTGGTGTGGCGAGCTTGTCCTTGGTAGTCCGAAGAGCCCTATCGATTTTGGCATCAAATTCTCAAAGGTCACAGTGACCTAATTAATTACGTAATTGCATTTCCGGATGATAACTCAAACTCTATTGAAGGGATCTTTACCAACCTGGCGTGGGAGCTTGTCCTTGGTGATCCGAAGAACGCTATTGATTTTGGGGGCAAAGGTCAACGTGACCTAATTAATGACAGTATTACATTTCCGGGTGATAACTCAAGTTCTATTGAAGAGATCTTTACCAATCGTGGGTGGGAGTCTGTCCTTGGTGGACCACAGAACCATATCAATTTTGGTGTCAAAAGGTCAAAGTCATGGTGACCCAATTCAAGAAATAGACCAATATAAAACTGATAATGCGGAATGGCGGGCATAGATCAACAATCTTGAATTGTCATCCTTGTTATGCTGTGGTTCAGGTCTTTTCAAATGGCATTTAGATCAACAAGTCATATCCGATTTGAATAAAACTTTACAGATGTGTTCAATATCACATCAAAAAGAAATTGATTTCCATATTTTTCAGTGTTTGGACTTTAATTTTTTAGGTCTGATTTGCATCCAGTTTATATGTATTATGCTGTGGTTACAGTTTTTCAAGTGACAATTTCGGCAACAAGGGGTTATCCGACTTGTATATGACTGAGATGTTTCGATATGATGCTTAGTACTAGCCCACATCAAGAACAAATTAATTTTCAAAATTGTGACTTTTTTGCTGGGCTTATTACACTGAGGTTAATGTTTTTCAAACAATTTAATCAGCAAAGATTATCCAGTTTAGATAAAATGTGTTGATTAGCTATATAGGCATCTTAAATGTAGTCTTTATCATATTAGTGTACTTGCTTTTGAAAATGTTTCTATTTTTTTCCAGGCTTACAATTACTATGACTTGAATATGCATGCACATTTCTCTGGTATTGCTTATATGGACTTGTGAATTGAATTATTTTTTCATACGCAGTTTCTGCATGTGAATGGGTGCCTGATTGGGTAGAATTCTTCTTACTGACGAGTACATGTAAGATAGGAAATGGATGCTGGCCATCAAGCATCGCCGAGGCGACCAGAACCTGAAGGTTTACAGGTATGTTTGCGATAATCGATGCTGTGCGATGTTATTGAGTTTCAGATTGTATCGCCGATATGGATTTCAAACAATAATGGAGGTATCCATTGCTAGCTAGGCCCCACCCACTTTTTACTCTCGGAATAGATTGGAAACCTGAACTCCCAGAATCTACGTTTCAAGGTAACTATACATCTAAGATGTTGAATATTTTGAAATTAATTTGACTAGGAGCTGTTGTTGCCTGTGGCAGCACCGCCTGCCAGTCAAATTAGTTTTGAAATATTCGACAAGAGGTTTATATTAAATTGTAAATTCATCAAAGACATTTGACTCGTACACTAGTAACAGACGTCTCGCTGTTCATGACAGAGTTATTGTGATGGCAGCTAACAAATAAATGTAATTGATTATGACGTCAGATACTTTGCAAAATTTTTGACAGACCAAATCCCTGAAGGTTGTGCCATTACTGCCCTACACGCCCTATCAGCTAGCGCTTCTGCTAATGTTTCAAATAGTTCTTGAACTGCCAAACGACTGTGTGCAAAAGTAAATCCTGCTTTTGTACGTCATTCTATACTCCTGCGGCTGAAAAATAATGCCAGTACTTGAACTTCAATGAAAGACTTCACCCATATGGCCTCACTGCAGATTCTTCGCTTTAATAATTATAAAGGTAGTAGTCATGGGTATTGCCATACGATGTGATACACAGTTACTGTATCGTGATATATTGTGTAATTATTACAGGGAGGCGGCAGATTGAAAATAGCTGCTATTTCAAGTCCATTTACCAATCACAATTGTTGCAAGAACTGGCAAGATGTGAATAACAATGAACTCCACCTCCTGAGCCCACTTTGAGCATTTGCTAAGCAATTTTACATATGTAAATGTTAATATTAAATGTTGTAAATATTTTTACACATCAAATTCATCAATTGTAAATATAATACCACTATGCCAGTATATATAATCTCATTTCCCAGCTTGTGTTCTTTTTCTGATCGTGAGCCCCAATTTCCCCAATTCAGTTAACAACCTAAACCAGTGTAATATACTACTGAGTACTGATATAAATATAAAATCACCAATTCACCAAGGATATTATGTTCCAGTGTCACATGGTTTGATTGGTTTCTAAATGTTTTGTCTTGTCAAGGAATTTGTGAAAACATGGTAATATAGTGAAATGACTGAGAAGATTACATTACTGTAAAATAGTAAATCCTCAATTTATTAATGCAAAGTCTTTGACACAGAGTGGGACTCAAATCATTATTGATCATAAAGACCTACAACCACTTATCTTAGGTCTTTTCTGTTTATCCGACATCTTGTTGATCTTTAAACGTCCTTAACTATTCCACAGCAGATTGAAAAGTTTAAATAAACTTTTAAAGCTGGCTATACAAATTTTATGTGCCTCCTTCATACAGTAGGAAAGGAATGAAGACTTGGTTGCTACAACAAAGTCATGTGATAGCTGTCGGCCAATGAGATTGTCATTATGCCTTATGACTCACTCAATGGCTCTGGGTTATGTATTAACCCTCTTCCTGCCTCATTCTGAGATATAGCATTCAAGCGATTTGCTATGGATCTCATCATTGGAGAGAGTATGGAGATTCCTGAAGAAGCCTTCAGTCACTCTGTAGTCACAATGCACAGCAAACATTGTCTGTACAAATTTCATCCGACTACGCTTCCCTTCAGAGAAGGAAAGAGCAATAGTAATGCAAGGAGGTAGGTATATGTAATTAGTAAAACACCAGACCAGACCCTACGTGTCGTCTGGTCAATCTTCCCTGAGCAGAGACATTGTCATTAACAAGTACAAGATCAGTAGATATAGACTCTTTACCACGAAGCTCAGGCGCAACATCTGTGTTCGCACTATCAACTGATTCTACAAGACATTAAGTTTGGGAGTGGGATTTCCAGGACGGAATCTGCAGATTTACTCTCCATATTTTGTGAGATATCATTAGACACATTTATTAAATCCACAGATGCAGGTGCTGCAGTTTTCATAGTGGTCCCCTTATGTATGACATCATTTATTCTAAGTGTGTGTACCAACAAATTATTGAACACAATCAACCTGTCCGATTCAGACAAGTATGGCAATAGTTTAAACCTCAGATCCAGCAATGACGCTACATTTAACAGCTCTGTGTCCAGATATCAACCTTCCACATCGGACGCCATCAAACTTTTCATCTCGGCAAGTGTAGGACTGTCCTCATCATTCCTTGAAAGAATGCAACTTAATAGTCTATGTTTCAAGGGCATAATAATCGAAATCATAGGTGAGGTTTCGCTACATAACATAGTTGTCATATCTTTTAATGGTTTGAGAAACACAACAAGTTCTTCAGCTAAGGTAGTGTCTTCATCGCTTAACGTTGCAATGTCCTTCTTGATTTTGCTCAGCTCTTTTGCTCTTAGTGCAGCAACAACTGCACACTGCATTTCGAGATATCGGTCGACCATGTCATACGCTGAATTCCATCTAGTAACAACATCAATTTTTAATTTATGAGATGGTAGTCCTAGCAGTTCCGATTTTGTTTTTAGCAATGCTGCAGCTATTGTGCTTCGGTGGAAAAACCTCATTCGAGAAAGTACATGTGATGGACGCTTAACCGTTAATCCTTTCTGAACTGCTAGGTTTATGGAATGGGCCAAACGCCCAACAGGCAACATGGAACCCAATAATTTAATAGCCTTGGTGACATTTGCAGCATTGTCAGACACAATTGGTGTGATGCCTAATACTATTGGAATATGCCATTCTTTTATCGTGGCCTCTAACTCACTAGCTATTTATTCCGCTGTATGACTTTCCCCAAGACTTCGAGTTTGTAATACGTAGTTAACCAGCTCCCATTCTCTGTTAATGTACGTCGATGTAACTGTCACATAGGAGTCGGTAGCTCTTGAGGTCCATGAGTCTGTCGTAAGTGCTACCTGAAGTAAGAAATACAAAAATTTTGAAAAATTATCCTAGTGTTTAGCACATCAACTTTTATTTTCGACCTGAAACTAGAATATGTGTCAGCCAGTGTCAAATTTGGTGAAAAGGTTTAAGTTTTAATGCATACCTGTTCTGCTTCTAACACCTTCACTTTATGATAGAGTCTTGGAATAATTACTTCCGAAAATTGTTTGCGAGATGGAACCTGGTATTTGGAGTCAAGTGTGTGCATATCTTTAAATTCAGCGGATTCAACGATACGAAATGGCCGCAGGGCTTTAATGATGAACCTGGCAATTTTGTTTGTGATGGCGCAGGCCGTAGTAGATGTAGCATGGTATCTCTTTACGTTACTAAACATTCCACTTATAGTTAGTTGTGAGTGAGAATATGAGACTGGTATATCAGATGTGGAGGTACTGGAACTAGAACATGAATCTGAATCAAAATTTTGTGTATTAGCTACTTTAGCAGATGATTTTTTAATGTTTGTATAAGCAAGCAATGGATGGTGATGACGTAAATGAGTGCTTAAGTTCGTTGTCCCGCCTGAACATTTAACAGTGACGCCACATTTTCTACATACTGCAACATTTGAAACAATAGTCGTCCAGCTTCAACTTTTCAACAGGTGAGCGATGCAGGCCCCTTGGGCCTCTTGTTATTGTTGAGATCATGTGAAATAACTGTGATCATGTGACGCAAAAAAAGTAATTTTCAAGAATTATTTATCGAAATGTATCTACCATGATTTAAATCTTTTCAAACCAGTTTCGCTAAAATATGTTTGGTAGATAAATATTTGATTATTTATATGGCCCAAAACTAAAGACTCGGCAAAAATCGGTAGTCTCATGGAATTCCGTGCGGTACATATAGCAACCCCCTATTTTTTGTTCGTGTACTCCGCACTGGGGTATAATTTACTTTCTGCAAAGCTGACTCGATATCACTGCGTGTATTTACCACAATTTCGACCCAAGCAAACTCGTACCCTTCCAACTCTGGGTTTTCTCGCAATTCTGGGCTGGTGTACAGCTATTTACAGGCAGTATATTACAATTCCAAGTGGGTCAAGCAAAATAAAAATGATGACAAAGGTTGTATTGCATCCGCCATCTGTTTTCAACAATTTCCCGCCCAGTAACATCGATGTTTGTTGAAAAAATATTAAAAATAATAGCGATTTAAGCAAAGAAAATCTATGTTGCCACTGGCCGAGTTTGTTTGGGCTGAAATCACAGAGATTTTCGTTATATTATTTATAGTAACCATTTTCCGTGTGAACGCCTGTAACTAAAATAAGTAAGCAGTAACTCTTTTTGCGAATATTTTGGCATATTTATCAGAATCTCATAAAATAGTGAAGATTGATGTTTTTTCACAAAAATATCGGTTCACGGCGAATGTATCACAATAAGTATTGCAGCTGTATTTGTATTGATTTTCCAGAGTATCCATCAATGATTTGATGTCATATGACGTCATAATCAGCTAAGTGGCGTGTAGGATGATGTCATAATCATTATGTCATAAATGATTCTATTAAGTGCGTCTTTAACTCTTAATAGTCTAACACGTTGTACGAATTGTATGTCTCTACTATTTAATAAACATGCTGTTGAATATTTTGCAGCAACAGCACCCAGTCAAATTAGTTTCAAAATATTCAACATCTTACCTGTATAGTTTTCTGGAAATTGATAGTCAGGGAGTTCAGAGATCGATCGATCCCAGCATGATCGAGGTGTGGGCGGAGCTTAGCTAGAGATGGGCAGGGCATAGCTAAAAATGGAAATGTCCATTAGTCACTGATTGGACCACTTCCCACAACCAAAATTAGTGCGCTTTACACTGAATGTTTCGATGGCACGATCACAAAAGAATAATAATAATTTTTTTTCAAAGTGACCTCCACTGTTAGCAACAGTAATACTAGATTGATCGGTCGATGATGCATCATCGCAAATCCCCACATTCACGCTTTGAACTTTTAACACCCCCCCCCCCCCCCCACAACCCACCCAGTGGGGGACGGAGTCAAATGTAGATGTGCTTTTGCACTCCACAATCATATGGGTAACTCACTGGGTTGAATTCATTCAAAAGTGTCAGAGGAGTTGCATTACAATCAATTCCATGACCGTTTGACCCCATCCCCCATCAGGGGACAAACGTAAATGATGCGTTAAATCAATTTCTGCAGGTTAAAATTGGACCTTTTGACATCTCTCCCACCCCCTGGGGGTGGAGCCAAATCTAAATGGCCTCTTGCACTCCGCAGGCATACGGGTAACTCAGATATCAAATTTTGTTGAGTTCCGTCTAACGATTTCAGAGGAGTTGCATTGCAATCAATTTCATGACCTTATGACTCCACCCCCCCCCCCCCCCCCCACCACTTGGGAGCAGGGCCAAATGTAAATGTGCTCGGCCACTCCACATTGTTGGACGGAATTCAACCAAATTTAGTATGTCAGTTACCAATATCAGTGTCAGAGGAGTTACATTACAATAAATTTTTTTAAACTTTTGACTCCCAACCCCCACCACCCCTGTGGGTGGGACCAAATTTAAATGTGCTCATGTACTCCACATTGATATGGGTAACCCACAGGCCAAATTTGGTTGAATTCTGTCTAACGGTTTTGGAGGAGATGCATTACAAATTACAAAATTGGACCCTTTGACCCCGCTCCACCACCCCTGGGGGAAGAGCCAAATCTAAATGGCCTCTTGCACTCAACAATTTTATGGGTAATTCAGATATCAAATTTGGTTGAGTTCCGTCTAACGATTTCAGGGAGTTGCGTTATAACTGATTTTACCGTTTGACTCCTGCCACACCATTCCCCCCCCCCCCCCCCCCCCTGGGGTCGAAGCCAAATCTAAATATCGTCTTGCAAAGTGGAATCATATGGTAACCCACATACCAAATTTGATTTAATTCCACCCAATGGTTTGGGAGGAGATAGGGTGACAGACAAATGTACGGAGGCGATTACAATGTCCCTGACGTTTTTATGCAATAGGGGGATAATAATGCGCATGCATAGTAAATACATAGTAATGTATTTGAAAATTTGTATTAGACCATAGTAAATCATTTGAGCAGGACCTGTCCACATCCAGATTGGCCAACCATTATAGATACTTCTATGTCATTTAGCAGCATTATTACCTCACCTGGCCAGAATGGCCAAGTGAGCTTTTGCCGTGGCGATCAGCTGCCTGTCTTTCTGTCCATCAACTTTTTCTTTAAACGACTTCATCTCAAGAACGACTGGGCCGATTTCAATTATATTTGGCAGGAAGCTTCATTAGAGCATAGAGATCAAGTGTGTTCAAACAAAGCCGATTGGCCAATTTTTCGAAACTGCTTGGGGGATCGATACAAACCTGAGGAAATGTCATCTAGGCCAAGAGCTGAACCAAGTTTGTTCAAGGGAACTTGATTGGCCAAATAGTTTCAGCGGCCATCTTGGATGACCTAGTGATATGATTAGGAACTAAGGATCATTAAAGTTTGTTCAAGGGAAGTTGATGAGTCAAGAACATGGCCGCTGTGGGCCAGTCAAAATGTAGCGTGTTGGGCGTCGATTTTGGATTTTTTTATTTGATGGATTTTGAAGCCGAAATTGGATTTATATAGGTTTTTGGGTATTTTGATTTCAAATCTGCTATTTTCGAAACTGTCGGATAAATGGCCATCTTGGATCTTTTTCCTGCCATGGCTGCCAAAAACTCCCATCCTAAAGCAATTGGCCGATTTCAAGTATATTTGGCATAGATCATCGTTGGGGCATACAGATCTAAGTTTCTTCAAATGGAGCCAATCGACCTATTTAGCCAGAAGCCATCTTGGATTTTGGCTCATTTTTAGAAATGTCTAAAAATCTCCGAAAACACTTGGGGAGATCGATTCAAAACTCATGAAATAGCATCTAGGTCAAGAGGTGAACCAAGTTTGTTTAAGGGAACTTGATTGGCCAAATAGTTAGGCAGCCATCTTGGATGACCTAGTTTTCGCGAAGACAACTAAATGTCATTAAAAAACTGCCGAAACCACTTGGGGAATCGATGCAAACCTCATGAAATATGAGCTGAACCAATATAGTTCGAGGGAACTTGATTTGCCAAACCGTTCGTCGGCCATCGTGGATGACCTAGTTTTTGGGAAAACGTCTTATCTAGAACTGCTGGACTGATCGGTCCTAAATTTGACAGATATGATTAGAGCTGAAATGCCATTAAAATTTTTTCCATGGAAAGTTGATATGTAAAGTTGATATGTAAAAAACCATGTCCGCCATGAATCAATTAAAATTTTGCATTTTTGGCGGCCATCTTGTATTTTCTGCAAATTTCTGAGAAAATCATATTTCAGAATTTATCAGAATCTTTTTTTTTCTGTGATCTGTGTTGATGGAAACCTATCGAAAACTGAATTTTAAATAGCAACTATATCCACATACTGATGAACAAGGTTTTCAGTTGTATGACGTGACTAGCATCACTTGCTAGGGCTGCGCGATATACCGATACTATATTTAAAACCGATATCCTGCACTGACGGTTTCATAACCGATTGTAAAAAATAAATATCGAAAAACCGAATATGAACATATTTTCGTTTTTTGTATCAGGATTGTTAAAAATAAAAGATACTAACGTGCATGAAAAGCGTAATGAATAATAGTGGCCATTAAGCTATGTTCAGGGCAACTAATAATTGAATGTGGGCCCAATTGCGCATATTGTGTGACTCCATGTAACTCGCTGTACGCCGAGAGAAATCAAGCAGCGAATTAATTAAATAAATATCCACTCGTCTTTTCTCTGGTAGTCTCCGATAAATTTGAAATATAAAACACAATACTAACGCGGGAATTTGTCATTGAAAATTTCTAAACAACGGCATACATTTTATTTACATCACCGGCTAATTAACATAATGCAAAGTCGTCCCAAAACTAAATCACCCGATGCATAAAAATCTTGCCAGTAAATATAATGTTAGGATATAATTTTAAATAAAATTATTACTCAAACCGTTTTTAAAATGTTATCTTCTATACACAATATCATATTAACTTATGAAATTCGCGTTCGCAATATTACAGTTAATATTTTCTTCAAGGCATGATTTCGTCCTGGGGCCGAATTGGAAATGAAAGCAGAAAGGGAGATAATTACATCATAATTAATTACAATCGCGTGATTTACGTCTTTTCACAACCTGTTTTGCTGATTTATGATTAATTTTGACAAAATAAACGATGTTTATTTAACTGTGCGTAATATTTAGGCGGTCTAATTAATAATTTCACTCCCGCGATGATGGATATTATAAGGTATATTAAGCTTTAAAGGCGTAAAACGTTACGAATGTATCAGGGCGTGAAAATACGTTCTGTTTTCGTGCTATTTTTTTATCATTTAAATTTTTTGTTTCATGTCCATAAAACCGATATGAAAAGTCATATTGAAACTGATATGGCTGTAAGCCAAACCGTGCAGCCCTATCACTTGCTACATTTTCATATAATCTTGTTGATCTATTTCCTCACGCAGGGCAATGGGACGGATTCTGAAGGTGCCAGAGGACAGCGTGAAAGTGAAAGCAGCAAGCCATTCACTGTCAATGTTCAGCTTAATGTTGTACAGTTATTTCTCTTTATTCTCGCTCTCGGGACGCGATTCTGGCACTTAGACTTACCGCGAGCTGTTGTGTGAGTATTACTACTGTAAAATGCTTTGTGAACTTTGTGGAAATTACTGAAGGAATCTGAAAATTTCATTTCCAGTCTTGGTAATACACCACGAAATGTCTTTGAGGGGCAAGGAATATCTTTTCTACAAATTCAAATGACATGAAAGAATATTTTGAGGACAACCTGAATGAAAGTAATTGTTGCTTAAAAATAGTTTTTGAAATATTCAGAAGTGGTTTAGTGCTTAGCTATAACATTATTGACTCTTTATTGCTCAAACTGATCAAAATCAACCTCTGCAATTGTCTTTAGTTTTGTAAAGGTACCACTGGAACACTGATAACGAGCCAGGCATTACACATTGAAATCTTCAAAATAGGTCCTAGACTGTAAACGGATATATTCAATGACCAATTATTTTTATTTTTTATTATCTAATGCCGCCGTCCGTCCAGACGGGCGGTCGGACGTGCAGGCGGCAGAGTGGTTTCCGGATGATAATTCCGTTACCGTGTGTCGGATCGCATTGAAGCTTCATAGGGTGGTTGGACTTGGTCTTGGGAAGAAACCTATCGAAATCGACGATGATCCGAAATCCAAGATGGCCGCCAGCCACTGGTGGCCATCGTGAAAATTGGTTTCCAGATGATAACTCTGTTACCGTTTGTCTGATCGCATTGAAACTTCATAGGTTGGTTGGACTTGGTCTTGGGAAGAAACCTATGAAAATCGACGATGGTCCAAAATCCAAGATGGCCACCAGGGTCATTCCATATAAGAAGGACCAAAACTTTTGAAATCCGTCAAGTCATAGTTTCAGATTTCCTTCAAACTTTGTCAGAGTAAGCATATGTATGTATTAACAGGAAACTCCAAGTATTATAGTGAAAGGTCAAATACTTTTTGAAAACTGGCCTATCCAATACCCCCTGCCTAAAATTGACAAAAATTTGTAACAAAATTTCTATGTTTGAGGCTTCATATCTCACCGACTACAGTGCTCACAATACTAGGTCTTTTTATTTTAACAGTCTGGTCACCATAGTTCGAGAAAATCACAAGCATTTTGTGCTGACCTGTTTTAGGCATGTATTAGGGGTCGTCAAAAATGCCAAAAAATGTGATTTTTCATATTTTAATCCAAATTTGTATTTGTATTTGGTTTACACAAATGATTTCTATCCTGTTAACTAGAGCTACTGCTACTTTAGTGATATTTATTACCTAATGGCAAGATATGCTCCGCAAAAATTTTGTGGGAGCCATACCCCCACCCCTGTTCGCCAAAATGGGGTGACTTCATAACATCTTTTTTCAAAATAACCCCTTTCAATTTTTTTAATATTTTGGTGAATGTTATATATATGGTCAATGGTTACAGGGCCAAAAGGTTCACTCTTACATTTGTTTCCTTTTAGAGCTATGGCAAATACAAAATCTGATATTTTTTCAAAAACTTGTATGATATTCGATTTTGGGGGGTTAATAATTTTAAAAGTATACACTCTACAAGTATGAAACAAGAGATGTAGCGCGTTTCCCTGCCTTATTAAAAGAAACAACCAGCATTTCCCTTTTACAAAATAGATAAACATGGATTTTAGAGATGTCAAAACCTTACTTTGTTAAAATTTGACATTTTTGTGGGTAAACTACAAGTCATTATTCAACAACATTTTCAATGGGAATAACATATTGCCTGGAGAATATTTAAAAAACAATTTGACTATAAGTTGTTGCTGACTTAGCCATCAATAATTTTCAGTCAAATCATTTTCAAAATGTACACCAGGTACAGAGTTTGTCCTGTAAGCTGGTCGAGCTGCAACAGCTCATCACTCAGTCTTGAGTTATCCAGTGTTAATAAAGACTGAGAGATTTCATATCTAGAGAAAATAACTCAACCTTCAGAGCTTTGTATATAATTAGGTCAATTGCTGTAATAGACATAGGTAGTGAGGTGATATTGATTAGTCACATGGTCTCAGTTTTTCTCAGAGATCTGCATGCAAGCATTGCTATCAACAAGAGTTCAGTCAAGCATTTTAAGTGATCAAGATTAGGCAGCATGACCAGTGAAGGTGTTTAATAATTACTGCTTTGAAACATTGACATTGTTGCTGATACACAAATGTTTAGATATTTACTTTAGAAATTTAATAATTCACTATACATTTTAATGATAAATTAGGCTTTTTAATTTGAAAAGTGTAAACTTTGACTAGGACACGTTGCACAATGGCTGAATTACCAGAGACATTTTGTTCAGTTGGACATCTCACTAATGATAAATGTCATAAGTTTACGGATAAATGCTCTGTAAATGATGTTGTACAATTGACGGCTACAGATAAAACACTTGTTGCAATGAGAAGCGGCCAGAGTGAGGATAGTTTAGAAACAGTGTGCTGTTGCCACAAGAAACACTATCTGCATATATTCCCGATGATGAAGCAGAACACTTCATGTTGTGATCCCCTAAAAGTTCACAAAAAGCTTATTAAAAAGGGACTAGTTAATATAGATCAAGAAATTGTGGCATTAATACAGTCGAAAACTAGAGAGAGAAAACAACCTGGCCAAAAGATTTGCCATCATTGTTTGCAGAAAATTAATAACCTGACAGATTGTAGTGACAGTGAACCGGAATCAATGGCCATAGCAGATACTTTGTACAGTAATGCTGAATGCCTCAACTCTAGTTTCTCAGCAGTTGGAGTTTCTCCCCTAAAGAGTGTCCATTCAGAAAGGAAAGTATCATATGGTAAACGAAAAATCAAACAAATGGCAGAAGCAACAACAAGTCACGTGGCATCCCACCTAGGTTTTCCACCTAATAAATTAGTTGCTGACACTTCACAAACTGAATGTACATGTGATTCTAAGTTAGATGTGGACTACTTGGTATCGAACATGAATGAAAAACTGTCTGTGTCATCACGAAATCAAAAGATACAAGTATTGACTATTACACCTAAATCATGGTCGATAGATAAAACTGTTCAGGTTTTTCAGGCATGTGGTGTTACGCGTTATATGGTGAAACAAGCCAGACAACTTGCGCAGAATGATGGAATACTCGCTGATCGTGAAACCTTTAAAAGAAATAAGCTTGATCAGCATACACTAGATAGTGTTATTAACTACTACCAAGATGATACTGTATCAAGACTATTACCCGGGAAAAATGATTTTGTTACTATAAGAATTTGTGGTACCAAAGAACATAAGCAAAAACGGCTAATCCTGACAAATTTGAAGGAAGTACATGCTAATTTCAAAACAGAAACTGGACTTAAAATTGGTTTCTCTAAATTTGTTGAGTTAAGACCCAAATGGTGTGTAACTGTTTCTTCTAGCGGCAGCCACAATGTTTGTGTATGCGAAAAACACCAAAATGCTCTGAAGACTATCATAACCTAATTGACAAATCTGTATGTGATAGTAGTTCTAGAAATTGCATGCTGCAACGATGTGAAAAGTGTCCAGGAACTGCATTTCTCAAAACTTACTTAGAGCAAGACCTTTACGAGCACATGGATGAGAATGACATCATTAAATTCAATGAATGGGTATCCACAGACCGAATTGAAATCATGCGCCGAGAAGTATCAGTTGAAGATTTTATTTCTATATTATGTCAACGGATCCAAGAATTAACACCACATTCCTTCATAGCGAAATCTCAAAGCGAATTCTTGAAAGCGTGCAAACATGATTTAGATGACACTACTGCCATTGTTGTTCTCGACTTTGCTGAAAATTACAGCATTATTGTGCAAGATTGTGTACAGGGATTTTATTGGAACAATTCTCAAGTCACGATACATCCTTTGGCATTTTATGTTAAGGCTTATGGAAAGTTGAATGAAGAAAATGTATGCTTCATCTCTGAGTGTCTGAAACACGAAACAAATACTGTGTACTGTTTTCAGGAGATTTTTACAAGATATTTGAAGGAAAAGTACCCCAATATTCATATAATTAAATACTTTAGTGATGGGTGTGCAGGACAATACAAGAACTTCAAAAACTTTATTAATGTCTGCCATCATTATTCAGATTTTGATATTAAGGCAGAATGGCATTTCTTTGCTACCAGCCATGGTAAAGGTGTTTGCGACGGTATCGGTGGCACAGTGAAGCGCTTAGCCGCAAGGGCTAGTCTGCAGACAGCGCTTATACGAAATGCTAGTGAATTGTATGAATTCAGCCAACAGAACATAAGCAAGATCAAGTTCTTCTTAGTTAGTAAAGATGAGATCCAGAGCCATCATACAATGTTGGAAGAGCGGTATCTCCTTGCCAAAACAGTGCAAAGAACCAGGTCATTCCATTCGTTTGTTCCAAATGACACTAACTCTATCACAGTAAAGCGAATTTCAACTGATGATGTTTCATACACTCGGTCATTTTCTAACACACAACCTGGTATGTCATCAGAGATTCAGAATTTAAATATCCCTATGTAACTGTCTTTGAGTGACTATGTTGGTGCATTGTATGACAAAAATTGGTGGTTTGGCATAGTGTTAGAAATTAGTCTAGAAAATGAGGACTGTCTCATTTCGTTTATGAAGCCGCATGGACCAGCTCGATCCTTTAGTTGGCCAAGGCGCACAGACCAGTGCTGGGTTCCTTTTTGTGACATTCTAAGTAAGGTGTCAACACCATTGACAGCAACTGGCCGGCAGTACACTTTTCCACAAACTGATATCGACTTTATAAATGGACTATTTAAATAATTTGGAGGAGCGGTATATGCTGGATCATGTACCGTATCATCAATTATTGCTGAGGTATGTAGTATTATGTACTATCTCATAACACTTTTATATTATATCATGTGTATTAACCAATGCCTGTCTCATGAAATGGGTGACATTTAGGCATACTTTAGTATGAGAGATTACACATATTGGCCTGGTCGCAGTGTGTCAAAATTGTCTATAAATGGCCATAGAAGTCCATGTAGCTGTACTGATATGACCATAATATACCATTCAATGTCCACCTATGATGAAAAAGTATCTAAAATGCTAAAGTGGAGATATTTTAAACTTTTTAAAACAAATTAGATTGTCGCGAAAAATGTCAAATTTTAACAGAGTCAGGTCTTTGGGTCTAGAAAATCGATGTTTATGTATTATATAACCAGGGAATGCTGATTGGTTCTTCTAATATAGCAGGAGAACTGGTTGTATCACTTGTTTCATGCCTCTAGGCCCTATAATTTTAAAATTATTAACCCCCAAAAATGGAATATCGTACAAGTTTTACAAAAATATCACATTTCTAATATGCCATAGCTCCAAAAGGGAACAAATGTAAGAGTGCAACTTTTAACCATGTAACTATTGACCATATATCTACCATTCACCAAAATAAAATAAAAATTGAAAGGGGTTATTTTGACTTAATAGGCGATGAAGTTGGCCCTCTTTTGTGAACAGGGGTGGTGCATTGGGCCCCCAAAATTTTTTGATGAGCAAACCGTGCTGTTAGTCAGTAAATATTACTAAGCTAATATTAGCTCTAGTGAACTGGGTAGAAATCATTTAGTTACAGCAACTATAATATACATTTTACTGTATCACCAAATTTTGTTGAAACAGGAAAATTAGCTGTTTTTAACGTTTTTGGTGACCCCTAAAACACACCCAAAACAAGTCAACACATATTGCTTGTTATTTTCCTCAAGTATGCTGACCAGAGCATTAGAATGAAAAGATCTAGTATTGTAAACAGTATATTGGATGAGATATGATGTCTCAAACATTGGATTTGTACTTGAAACTTTTGTCAATTTTAGCATAGGGGTCTTTGAGAGGGCATTTTTCAAAAAGTATTTCACATATCAGTTAAAAATTGTCATGCTCAACTAAAACATCCATATGGTCACACTGAGAAAGTTTGAAGGAAATCCGTGACTATGAGTTGACGGGCATTGGTCCATCTTATACGGAATGACCCACCAGCCACCGGTGGCCATCTTGAAAATTGGTTTCTGGATGATAACTCCGTTACCGTTTGGCGGATCGCATTGAAACTTAATAGGGTGGTTGGACTAGGTCTTGGGAAGAAACCTATCGAAACCGCCAGCTACCGGTGGCCATCTTGAAAATTGGTTTCCGGATGATAACTCCGTTACCGTTTGGCGGATCGCATTGAAACTTAATAGGGTGGTTGGACTAGGTCTTGGGAAGAAACCTATCGAAACCGCCAGCCACCGGTGGCCATCTTGAAAATTGGTTTCCGGATGATAACTCTGTTACCGTTTGTCAGATCACATTGAAACTTCATAGGGTGGTTGGACTAGGTCTGGGGAAGAAACCTATCGAAATCGGCGATGATCCGAAATCCAAGATGGCCGCCAGCCACCGGTGTCCATCTTGAAAATTGGTTTCTGGATGATAACTCCGTTACCGTTTATCGGATCACTTAGACACTTCATGGAGTGGTTAGACTAGGTCTGGGGAAGAAACCTATTGAAATTGACAATGATACAAAATTCAAGATGGCCGCCAGCCACCGGTGGCCATCTTGAAAATTGGTTTCCGGATGATAACTGTTACTGTTTATCGCATTGCTTTGAAATTTCATAGAGTGGTTGGACTACCTCTGGTGAAGAAACCTATCTAGATTGACATTGATCCGGCCGCCAGTCACCGGTGGCCATCTTGAAAATTGGTTTCCAGATGATAACTCTGTTACCGTTTATCGGATCGCTTTGAAACTTCATAGAGTGGTTGGACTAGGTCTGTGGAAGAAACTTATCGAAATCGACACTGATCCAAAATCCAAGATGGCCGCCAGCCACGGGCTGCCATCTTGAAAGTTGGTTTCTGGATGATATCTCCATTACCATTTATTGGATCACTACATAGGGTGGTTGGAATATATCTGGTGAAGAAACCTATCGAAATTTATGATAATCCGAAATCCAATATGGCCACCAGTCAGCGGCAGACATCTTGAAAATTGGTTTCCGTACGATACCTCCTAGACCGTTTAGCGGATCGCTTTGACTTAATAAGGATTACTGGTCTGAGGAAGAAATAAATATTTTCTGATAGCTGTCATTTATTAGTTTGTCATCATGGCGGGGTATTATGCGCCGTTTGCGGAGCTCTTGCTATTTTATATCACTAGGTGAGTAATTATTTGCTATATTGTTGTTGCATAGATTTGATGAGTTACACTACACCAAGTTTGTCTCACTCTATCTGAAGCGAACATTCTTCTTTGACTACAGTCCACCATTGGGCAAAATGTTTTTTGCCTTGACAGGTGAGTACTAAGGATATGGTCTGGAGATGTAGTATTGTGAATATAAGTAAATTATAATTTCAAGGCAGGCTTGGTTTTTGCAATCTTAATAGCTAAAATTACACGCGATTAAGAGATACACATTTCGTAAATTTGCCCCTTAGCTATAAGATTTCAAAACCAACCCTTCCTTGAAATTATAATGTATGTATAACAAGTATATTTTTCGCAGCATGTTTAGCGTAGAAGCATTTTAACAAGTGAACAAATTTAGAAACATGTGTCGAAGTGACAAAGTAGATTGTGAACATCCGTTGGTGGTAGTTTATCTCAAAATAGGCAGTATTTATGACCAGACAATGTTATTACCGATATTTAGAGCACATGCACCTGAGCATACACACACATGCATGTGCGCGCATACACACAAATGTATGCAACACAGACACTTTTCCCTTTTAGTATGTAACCAAGAGAAATCGGGGACCTGCACGCACGGTAGTGGCGGTGGTGCTGCTGCTGCATTAATCGGCATACACCGCCAAAGCTTGCACAATACTCAGACAAAAGATATATGTCCTCGTTTGCGATTAACGAAATGGATCACTTGTTGTCGGGTTCCAACGGCAGATCAGGTGATTTTCTCCGTGCAAAAAATAGTTTATGCACAGGTGTTTATCTTCATGCACACAAGCCGTAATATGTCGGCGTTTAACCCTCGAATTTGTTTGAGAAAATTTCAATAGAAAAAAGTCAATTTGCAGACAAAGAGAAGACTATTTTTGAAAATTTACCACTAGAATGACTGGCTCGATAACCGAGCCAGTCATTCTAGTGGTAAATTTTCAAAAATAGTCTTGGTCTGCAAATGGATATTTCTCAAGACCACTGCAGAAGCTGATATGAGTGTTAACAGTTAAGGATTAGATGTGTTTAAGATAAACATGAGATGATCACCTTTCGTATAAGAGATTAGCGTACTATGATTTATATTAGCCAGATTTGAACTTTATTAGTTACATCTTTTAACAACAACAAATGTTTGCTATATTATTACTAGTTAACCGTTCCCGTGTTGCGAAATATGCTCAAAACTATTGTCTTCATTTCATTGTCAATCAGTAGGTAAGCATGTCGCTGCATGTGCTGGGTCTTTGGAAATATATCTCAAAAACATTCAAATAGGCGTAACTAATTGAGTAATTGTACATACATTTGTTAACTTACGATTAGAGTTGCATGATTTTTGCTTTGACACATCGCGATCGATTTTATAAAAAAAATCGCGATTTTCAATTAAATCGTAGGTCCAAATTCCCAAAAGTATTAACCGGGGTAACGTGACAAGTCACCAGAACTGGGACTTGGAATTTCTGGGAAAAGTTGAAATAAATGATACAAAAATAGCACAAAATTAGAACAATTTCGTGCAACAAATTCTTACCATCCTACGTCTACCTTATATCCATCATCGCGGGAGTGAAATTATTAATTGGACCGCCTAAATATTGCGTATAGTTTAATAAACATTGTTTATTTCATCAAAATTTGACATAAAATGTCGTTGAGTAAAAATATAAATGTCACTTCCGCTTATAGCTTCCCTTTGTAGGGCGAGCTAGGTCATTACCCGAGTAGCGCGAAGACGCTAATATTAGTACCTGGGGAAATACTGCGCAATCCATATACATAGGACGGTAGCTCGTCATATAGTGCAGTTTATTGTTGCTTTCAGAATGTACATGTACGATTTCCATTTAAGAGTAATCAACAGAACGCACAGTTCAAAATACAACAATCTGGAGTGCTGTTGTGTTATTTTCTTTAATTAGGCATGACAACCAAAACAAAAAGGAAAAATTAGTACACAGCCTGAAATTTCTAAAAGAATTAAAAAGAATTATGTTCAGTGATTATTGCCTAACACACTGCAACAAAGTATATACTTGGAATTTCACGACAGACTCGGGGTCTGCAGCGAAAGAAAGAAAATTATATGACGACTCGACAGAGTAACTAGCTGGTTTTCTCAATGACAGAGGTGTTACCTCGCTATTGTTAGCTGGTTTACCGTAGAGCTTTGTGTTTTGATTAGAACTTAGTGAACATATGCGTGAAGCAATCAATAAAAACCACAATGGATACATGCGCGATTGGATTATAACTGTATCCTTTTACGGCTGAATGATGAGTTTTAAAATCTTATAATCTGCTCAATTTTTTCACGATTTTTTTCAATTACATCGTGGAAAATCGCATTTTTTTCAAAATCACGCAAACCTACTTACGATATTGAAAGCCCAGCACTGATTATTCTGAGAAGTTGACAAAGTTGTTGATAGATAGCAACAACTTTCGTTCAAATTCCACAAAATATTTTCTACAATTGTTTCTACATTGAAAGTCCTGATTATTTTGAGGACATTGAGTGAAAGTGGTGCAGCGTTAATTTAGTGTCAAATCAATATCAAAACATTTTGCTAGTGACATTTGTCCAATCTACTGAGAGTTTTAAGAACAGTTTGAAGGAAAGTTTCTGCTTGTATCGGTCAACTTGTTATAATAAAAATATCTACTCTAGAATGTTTTATCTTTACCATAAGAAATACGAATAGAATTTAAATACTATCCGCTCAAAATACTGTCCTCTTGCTCTGCTGTATTGCTGCAGCTCTGCTCACCTTGTATGCCAACAGTACAATGACTATATGATTAGCATTGCGGGAATGGCTTTATACTGAGCTTGGCACATCATCGACGGCAATAGAATCCCAAATTTCAGTGTGTAAATATCAAACTAAAACGTCTACTTTGATTAAGACGATCGCTATTGAATTTTTCTAACAATTTAGTTCCAGTCTAAAACTTTGTTAAAAGGATCTGGTGTTGGTAGCGATCAAAAATAATAAGCAGAAATTTTATTGGTTACTTTTTTGGGGGTGCATTGTACATTTAAAAAATTCTCCAGGGAATTGTTTAATCCTTTCATGACAAAGCTGGCCCAAACCGGCCTCTGCAGTGGTCTTGAGAACAGAGCCAGTCATTCCAGTGCAATTTTTCAAAAATAGTCTTGGTCTGCAAAGATGCATTCAATAAGCAAATATTTTGATATTCTTAAGGAAATTTAAACGTAAAAGGTTAATTGATTATTCCTGATTAACTGTTTGACTGATTTCAACACAACTTGGCTCATTGACCCTCATGTCCTAATCTTATGTTCTAGGTGCGCGCCACATACCCTTGGTCCCCTTGTTTAGTTAACCCTTTCACCAACAAATCTCTGAAAAGGTAAATTCTTTACAATATAGAACTTATTCTATTAAATATTTTGCAATTAATTTGTCTGGAAGCTGTTGCTGTCTTAAGCAGCAACAGCTTCCTGTCAAATTAATTGCAAAATATTCAATACTTTTCCTCTATGTTTGCCTTGAAAATAAGATCGCTGAAACAATTAAGCTACATTCCTTATTTCATTCATAATACTGTATACAAAGCTTATGCTGTTTGCTATAGGAATTAACTGCACAATAAAATGCTTTTAAAATTATTTCCTGTATAGATCTATAATATCTGTTAACATTATTGGGTTCTATTAATTTTTTAATAATTCCATTCAACATAATTCCTACATCATAAAGACGTTATATCTGATTTTTAGCTCGACTTTGCGAGAAAAACAAGCTAATGTGATACCCTGCACATCGTCGTCGTCATCATCCAATTTGTGTTTAGCTCAACTTTTATATTTATATCTCATGCTTGGTTAACCACACTTGACCCAAACTTAGACACATGTTTCCTTATAATGACCCGGCATCAGACAATGACCTTGGGGTCCAAAGGTCAAGGTCACTGACCTTGCTAAATAAACTTAATTCAAAATTAACATGGTCCTAAACTTGGACACAAGCTGTCTTATAATGACAGAGCATCGCACAATGACATTGGTCAAAATAAATTGTGACTCTATTTGTGACACAAAATATTTCTAATTATTTCCTACTTTTCTCCATTATAATTTTTAATTGTGAAATTTTGGGAACTAAGTGTTGAACATTTAGGTGGCCAATACGAAGACCCTTACTATTAATAATGAAAGATGGAAAGTCAAGGGACATAACTGTTTCTATAAATTTGTCATTGCATCTCGTCAGTAGAATTGATTCCAGTGCATTATTAGAATTATTGTCTAGTTGACCAATTTCTCCACTGGCTATGCAGTAGGAGAAGACATTAATATAGTTACAAAGCTATAGCCTACATGCATATAATCAAGGATGTTTATATACCGGTAGTTCAAATATGAATTAGCATTATTATTATTATTATTATCATCATCATCATTACCACCACCACCACCATTCCCATCCCCACAACCACCACCATTACCACTACTCCCATCCCCACCACCACCACCATCATCATTATTATAACTGTTATCATCATCATCATCATCACCATCACCACCACCACCATCATCATCATCATCATCATCCATCATCCATCATCCATCATCCATCATCATCATCATTACTATTGCATTCACATACATTGGTTTTGAGTGATTGATATCGATTACTGAGTATTATATTAGAACCATTTGGATGTACAATACACAAAGTAGACTCATCATTACATATGATAGATACTGAATTTATATTGAAAATATTATTAGAGGGGCTTACATCAGGAAGATCTACATTGTGTTGTTTCATACATAATAGAGTATCAGTGTTTACATTTGTGGTACAGTCAGTGGCAACATTTAAATCTGTGTTAATCTGTACATTACCGTCGCGGTTATTTATGCTGCTAGCATGGTAATTGTTCACAGTTATAGTTCTATTAGGGTTGATAGGCGTGAATACATCTATAGCACAAGCAATGTGGCTGGCGTAATATTCAGGATTGTTGGTTGGCACAGCTTCTTGACCACATTGCTAATGTACTGTACACCGGTTTGACTTATGGCCAGATTTGTTGCGTCTCCAGCAGTGTACAGGCTGACCATGGCGACACTGAATGTTTGTGGTTTGGTTCACCACAAAATTTGCATGTTGGATTTCTGATGATCGCTACATAGTCATTAATGCACTTTACTAGAACAGACGTCCCATATTTATTTGAGTGGAGTTTCTCCGCATAGTATAAGGAGCTGTCTACCAAACTAGGTTTATATAAGGAATAGAAATATCCACTAGACTGAATCATTGAAAAGTTAAGGAGATGCTGTCGAACCTCAATATGCTTGTTAAAATTTTGAATTAAATCCTGTCGACCGCGAACATCATCACGTGGGCACAGCTGGCATACATGTATCGTACACTTAGGGACGAGAGACTGAACGTCGCTAATCAAGTTCTCCATCACATTAAGCGCATCACTTAATGTGCCATCACAATTGTTAGTGCCGGCCATTATAACAATATCCTTATATGTGTGCAAGTCAATGCTCAGAAGAGTTCAATGAACATCTTCAATTTTTGCTCCTCTGAGGCATATCACTTCAACTGTATCCTGTAGTCCCTTGGAATTTACATGTTTTATTATAGAGCTCCCTATAATCAGAGTCTCTTTGGAGTTGTCATTGCTTACTAATGGTGGCTGTGTAGCATTCTTAGCCACATTTCTGCAATATTGTGGTTTACGCATATGGTATGACGGTTGTGTCTGTGTAGGTGGTTCATACACATTTATTGTAGCTTGTTGTTTCTGAAATTGTTTTGAGAGCCTTGGTGCTGGGACTGGTTTGTCTACGACACAATCTTTTGGTGATTTCCTAGAAGCAGTTTTACAATTAGCAACAGGTTCTACTATAGTAACTGTTTCTGACATAGCAACTGTTTCAGGAGCAGCTACTTTAGATTCACCAATGACTTCTGTCATAACACCTACATCTGTCGTTGTTTTAGTGACATTTATTTGAGTCAATAATTTTCTGTTTTCCGCACAAGGTTCCTTAATAGTGTTTTCTTTTTCTAGAAGCAGTTGGCCAAGGAGGAACATCTGATTAATTAAATCCTGTTGGCTAGGTTGTCTAAGCTGGCTGATCACTGGTGTGCTTGTATGCTCAGGTGTAAATAATTGTTTAGGAATGGTCTCTCCAGCTGCTGGGCTACATAAACACATCTTAGGTGGTGTGTCCTTGCTATAGTGATCTTGGCTGGCATTTACCTGTGTATTAACTGCCCCCACTGAAGGGGCACACTAGTGGTGGCCTCCATGCTACCTACACTCACTAATCTGTTATCATCATAAATGGTAGCAGGGAAATAAATAAAGTCTCTCACCCACTCATAGTAGTCTGAGCCCTGAACATGAATAAGTCCTGTAGATTCATACAATGTTATGGTAACATTGCATTTGTCACAGGAAATGAATTGTTCAATGTGAACTAATGCACCGTTATCCCCTTTATCAGTTCTTGCTCCAAACAGGTCTTCTAGTTTAGTGATCCATTTAGAAATTGAATTTACATCTTTCAACTGAATAGACACAGAATAACAGTTATACTTCACAGTGAAATGCGTATGTTCTGAACAGCTAAGTGCCTGTAAATCAACACTTGTATATCCATTGAATAGGTCAGCATTAGTTGTAGAGGTCAATAGGCTTAGACAGCCCAGGTCAGAGGTCTCCATTAAAACAACTACACTGCTGGCTCTCCTATTTGAAGTCACTGGAGCATAACAATAGCCTTAACTTTTCACAGAATTTAACAAAGGATTTGATAATATATTTTGAAATTCAAAGTCTTAATTTACTGATAACTTTTTCCACACTTATAATTTTTTTAAATAAAACACAGTTGTGAGCCGACTGTCCTTAGCTACATCTACATGTTAAATTTGGTTACATTACTAAACTGTAAAAAAGTTTAGCAAAAACTCCAGAGCAAAATATGTGCTGGCATCATCAATTTCAGCTAGCATCGTGATTCGTTGACTCATGCATGCTCTAAATAACATATATCAGTAGCCGATTTATTTGGTTTCTCTATATATTTTGAGCTTGCATCCTCTGCGCTGAGTCTTGAGGTTTTGCAAGCGACAGAGATTGTAGAATCTGTAGTGCCAGTATTACATCTGAAACTGTCAAATTATCTAGACATATTTAACCCTTTAACACTCAAATTTATTCAAGAAAATTTAAATTTTCTCATAGAAAATGTTCATTTGCAGACCAAGAGGAGACTATTTTTTTAAATCTACCACTGGACTAACTGGCTGGGTCATTCCAGTGGTACATTTTCAAAAATAGTCTTCTTGGTCTGCAAATAGATATTTCCTAAGACCACTGCAGAATCCGTTTTTAGCTGATATCAGTGTTAACGGGTTAAGATGGTTTTAAGTTGTTCCCAATACGAATTTAAAATATTTAACAGAATTCTTTATGTAAAGAAACTGTAGCAGCCATTGTTTACAGAAAAATAGCAAATAATAACAAACATGGGTGACCGGCATGGAATATCTCATGGAAAACATTATGCGGTGACAGTGCATTTGACACCATTAATAACAAACATGGGTGACGGGCATGGAATATCTCATGGAAAACATTATGCGGTGCATTTGACACCATTAATAACATGACCATAATAATATAGAATTTTCAAAAATCTATATTTATATACCAGTGAATCTTTCTTTAATTCTGCAGGTTATTTCATGGGCTATGATGGAGCGGATAACTATGACAGGATTGGACAAGGTGAGCATCATGCTATCATCTCAACATAGTAAAACCATAGGTAATGATAAACAATGGCAGATAGATTTCCAAATAGACAAGACTTCCATTTATTTGCATATTGCTCTTTTGATATATATCTGACATTTTGCAGACCACGCTTTTAGATTTCAGTGTGTCCTTTAAAACAATATGCAATAACCATACAAATATCATACAACTGAGTACTTATACTGTATGCTTCAGCTGCTCTAAGACAGACAAGACTTCAGTTATCTGCATATTGCTGTCTTCGTAGACAGGTTGGATATAATGAAACTAATTTTACTGAAAGCAGTTGTATTCAACAATACACCAGTTCATCTTTCAATATAATTTGAAAATTAAAAATTTTAACATCAGAGTGTTAAGAGTTAATAAATATGTGAAAATATTTCAAAATTTCAAAGGGAAATGTTAACATGGTCAGTTTGGGAAGGAATGCTGATGACAATTATATAGGACATCAAGTCATTCATATTCTGGTTTATGACATTGCATTCACTAGCACAGCTGCTATCACTAAGATAAGTTAGGAGCGCATTTGCTTATATCTGAATTTCTTTTGGCGCTTAGAATAGGAAGAGATTTAAATGATTTTTATTGTTCCAATCTGCATCTGACAATCTGATGATTATTATTATTTTCTTAGTAGAATCCTTTCATATTAAAATTGTGTTAGATATGCCTTTTACATCCGGAATGAAACGTTTTAAACATCCAAGTTTATGTTATTCTAAGCGACAACTCTCACTCATCAATTGCCCAGGATTAGGCAGCTTTTGTTATTGGCACAGCTTTTGTTATCAGCACAAGATTAGGTTATTGAGGGTGGAAATTTAATAAAAGTTTTCTTGTAAGGTGTTGGTGGGGCCGTTTTCTCCGGTATAAATGGTGATATCTGATCTTTCCCCATTCTTATTGGCAAAAAATCACTCGCCAAACACTTAGCCAGGTAGCTACTTTGTTCTCCAGATCGCAACTTTCTTTGCATTTGGAGAATTAGTGAGAGGTTAATGCGGCCCTAACCTTAACTCCGTTCAATTCAACTCACGCCTAAATCATTTCGGGTAGACAATAAGCAGATGATCTTTGAACCTAGTAACTGAAAATAATCAAATTTATTGCAATAGATTCCCATCAAATTAGTTTCAAAATTTTGAACATAAGTTTGGTTAAATTGTAAATTCCCCCAAAACACAAGTCAGACACTTATTGTGAGATATTAGCCCCGTTCATGACAGACCTACATTATTTAATTGTGACATCGACTATCAAGTGATGTCTTGATTATGATGTCTGATACTTGAGTGACAGATTGTATCCCTCCATTTGTACCTTTTGTGCAAATGGATCGCTGGATTGGCTTTTATCCAAGAGTAGTTTTAACCATTTAAGCCTCAAAATTACCAAAGACGTCTTTTGCAGTGGTCTTGGGAAGTGTCCAAGAGAAGACAATTTTTGAAAATCTATTTCTGGAATAACTGGCTCGATAACTGAGCCAATCATTCCAGTGGTAAATTTTCAAAAACAGCCTTCTCTTAGTCTGCAAATGAAGATTTTTAAAAGCCCCTGCATGGATTCACATCAAATTTGATGCAATAAATACTTCGTATTCAAGACATAGCTTGCAATTTCATTTCAGTGAAAAAATTTTGAGTTTCAAGACCTTGGTTTCATTCTTTTTACTGAGTCTAGGAACCAGTGACTGGAACTGGTATTTTATGAGTGTTGAAGAATGTGATTTTACGCATAATTTACTCCTACAGTAGCCCATATAATGTACATAAAATAATCTATTCACCTGTACATTTTCTAGAATACAGTGCAAACACACCAGTGTATCAGTTCCGCTTCTTCCCGGCTTTGTTTGGCAGTCTTATCATCCCAGTCGTATACAGTATCATTGTAGAGGCTGGTCTCTCACAGTGGGCAGCTCTTCTCGCTGCAGGCTTTCTGTTGTTGGGTAAATATTGAATATTTAATGGTCAAACCAGCCTCTAATAACTTATTTATCACTTGGCTATGAGTGGTTATCCAGAGTCACTCTGGATCAACAGTTGGTATCCTTGTATAATAACACATTATTTCATGATGTATCCATGTAAATATTAAACCTTTGCTGTATCGCGCGTAGGCCTCACCAGCAAATTAGCCGAACAGTTTTTCCGTATTCGAACTGCAAACTGTCAATCATTTTTTTACAACAAAATCTTTTTGTGACGTTACATCATCATAATAATATGGAAATAATATCTGTCTTTGTAATAGTTATTATGAAATCATACAATGGTCCTATGGTCCTTTTAACCCTTAGCACATTGATGTCAATATTCTATCTTTCACTGTGTCCATAGAAAAGAAACTGGTGTACATTTTTCAATGATTTTGGTGGACGATGATGCTGTCACGGACAGCAACATCTTCCACCAAATTTGTTGAAATATGAACACCAGCTAATCTTCTAATCTAAGTTGAAAATTACAAATTTTGACAGTGTAGTAAGAGTAAAAACTGATTGTAGACTAGTAAGTGTGTGTAGCAGACTATGACATCTACTTTCAGTAATCACTGTCATTCTTGTTGCTTTCAGACAATGCTATGCTGGTGCAGTCACGTCTCATACTGCTAGATTCCATGTTGTTATTCTTCCTGGCATTCGCTGTCCTCTCTATGCTCAAATTCAGGAAGGTCATGCACAGGTGGGACACTTTATAATCTATTTATGTAGTTACAAAGCATATTAGTTCTGAATATGTTCAATAAATTATTTAAATATCTTCTCATTAATGGCTTGTAGATTTCAAATAAGGTTTGAACCATGTCCCTATATAAATTGTACAGTCTTCCAGCACTGGAGACATAGAACAGTAATGCCTAGAAATTTCACATATCAAACACACTAGGTAGAAATTCCTTCATTGTGAGACGAATTAGCCAGTATCAGCCATGTTAGCCAATTATTGCCTCTAAATCACGCCCCTCTTTTAAAACTATATATACAAGCGGACATGGGTGGACTTTCACAATGATGGAAACAGAAAATAAGCAAACATTCATGAGTTTTTATGACGTTATAAATGAGGTAATCATCTCCACAGCAGAACCAATCATAACATCATTGTGGACAACCGCGCCAACTAGTTACTAGGGAGGGATGTACACATTGTCGCCAGTGGCCCTGTATAAGGCGAGCTACCAATGGGCCTAGCATCCTGGACTCGATCAAAAGTTGATCAGCGTTGTTTGTCAATGAGTTCAAGCAGAAAAGTGATGATCATGGTCTTCAAGCTTAAGTGCTAACCGCTAAATCATGAATACCATTTTAACGTATCGAAAAACTGATTAGCATAATTAAAAATTAAATAAATACAATTATTGCTGACAACTGTTCATAATAGATCTAAGGCATCATAAATTATAACATGCAAATAGAACGTATTAATTTGATTCAGAAGTAACTGTAAATTTGTGATGTCCGGCTATTAAGGAATATAATAAGGCCTCTAATATAACCATTGAACATATCTAGTGCTGATTTGATAAAAACTTGAGTAGTCGCAGAACAAAGATCCATACTTGAAATTCCCATACATTTACATTCGGCAGGGAAAAGCAGATTTCTAAAAACCTATGGATTGATATGAAATCAGGTCTATTTATGACTTACAAGTTCACCATGTTTCAAGTTGATCGGAGCAAAAACATTCCGTCGGCCATTTTTTGAGTTTTCTAAAAAACATTTTTTCACAGTTTGTCATCCTGAGTTCATTACTGCCAAAAATGAAAACTGGTGTTTGACCAAAATATGCTCATTTTGAAAAAAAAGGTTCCTAACAAAAAAAATTTCAGCATTTTTAATCCCGAGTTCATTTCTGGCAAAAACAAGAACTGATAATTATGCTAGAATTGTGATACTTGGTGGCCATTTTGAAAAAGATTTATATATTTGAAAAAAAAGATTCCCAATAATAACATCATAAATCAAGTATGGTAATGATCTGATCAAAACTCTAGGTGTAGTCGCAGTTCAAATATCGATCCTGAAAAGCATTCATTCCATATGGGGCCGATTTCCATGCATTGGGGTCAAAGGTTATGGGCACCTTTTAGGTAGGCTGACATCTTCAGAGCCCCAAGGGTAACATTGTACCCAAGCGTGGTAGTGATCTGATCAAAACTCTAGATGTAGTCGCACATCAAAGGTCAATACTGAAAATCACCATTCATTTCCTATGGGACTTTTACCCACGGAAAAGTGGGTAGCTTGAAAACCATTGGGCCGATCCAAAAGAAAAGTAATAGCCTACTAAGTCACAGGGGTTACTTCAAAATGACCGAGTTTGGAGTTGATCGGATGAAAACTGCAGGAGGAAATACATGGCAAACTTAGTAACCGAGAATAAGAGGTAGAAGAGGAAAGATCCAGAATGATTTAAAAAATCTGTGATTGCATCATAGATTAACTAAATGACATCAGAATATATAGCCATATACATACTAACAGTAGCACTGATTGACTGATCGTATGTTGTTTCACACAGTACAAGATAACCTATGTTGGTTTTTTACATTGTAAATATTTTGAAATTAAATTAACTTGACGGAAACAGTAGTTTTCTAGTTAAGCTTCCAATCTAAGTCAAATTAATTTCAAAATATTCGACTGGATGTTATTTGTCAAATTAAAAGCACTATGAATCTGATCAGAAAACATATTCGACTGGCTAACTAAACTTAACTATAATTGATTATTTGCCATTTGAGTGTGCACTGTAAGTGGGTAAGCTGAACCGTCTAAACTTATGTCATGAATCCCATAAGTAGTTAAAGAAATTGTACTCACATACTCACAGCGAGTCTATTTATAACAAACGAAATATATGGGATTCCAGAGTTTCATGCTATTTTGAACACCAGATATGCAAACTTTGCATTCCTCGCTTGAACAAGGCATGCCATTGCCACGAAATTCATACATCGGCCATTTGTAATATCTCCAAATAATTTGTAACAAATAAAGCTCAATTTCTCAAGTATCTTCATTCTATTTTAATCATTGAATAAACTTGCAATAATATGTCAAAACAAATAGTAAAAATAAATAGGCATGACTTTTGATTGATAATCACTGTCAACAAAGCCACATGTTAACAGAACAGCGCTTAAGGAAACTCTCACTGATAATTGCAGTGTGGTGGTGGATATTGCCATGGTATAGTTCATTAGCAACCAATCAGTAGATGGACAGTTCATTTGGTTGCTTATCATCCTGCCCGCTGCTACTTGTAATTGTCTAAACCGCATTGTAATTTGGATTTGGCTTTCTTTAAAGAAATATGATTATTCACTTTTCTCAAGCATTGCCACCCCTCTTCCATCTCTTCTTTTCATTGTTTCGACAATCGGCCGTATCATTATATTGTCAAATGTTTTCATTCTTTAATTTTATGTGGGAATCTGTCAAGATTCGTTTTTGCTAAACTGAATCTGCAATAAACCATTCCCTGTTCAGCAGCAATGAAAAGTGTAACTGAGTATGGTAAACGGTAAACTCAGTATCATGACAAATGCCATGTGTGAAGAATTGTTTTGAAATATCTTTTGCCAAAAATGAGGTCTTGAACTGTAGGATGTTGTTGAGTAAGTGTTGGAGCACTGTACACTCATCAAGAGATTTTTAAAGGTCAAACTGTTGTTATTCCAACTACTCTTTAAACCAATTGCTTCAATGTATTTACATATTCCCCGTTACTATGATCCAATGTCGTCTGATTGGCAATCCTCATCGCCCACAGCAATATGTCTTCTTTCAAACTCAATGCGATCGTCAATCCATTTCATAATCTCTGAAATTAGTTTTTTCTGAATATGTTTTATGACTGGCTTTCCTTGAAGAATATCAGATAATTTAAATTCCTGAATGCCTTTAAGCCATAGCGCTATGTGTTTCTCCCAAGATCCAGGATTTCTTCCATTTGTCAGACAGCAACAGCTGTGATGTCAGGGACCATTCTACCAATTAGCCAAATGTTAGTAAAATCGAGATCTGACTAATAAAAGAGCAGGAGTGGCTAAATATTTGGCTAATGATTAAAATTATATTATTATACATAGTTTCTAAGTAGAGAACCATTAAGATTTACTGTGAAGAACATCTTAAGATAAATATTTATATACATGTAATTAGTACTTATATTATGTTTTTATTATGACCAAATAAACCCTGAAATCCTAATATTTCACCTTAAAAGCACTCATATATAGGTAAGCTGTTGAATATTTTGAAACTAATTTGACTAAGACAGCAACAGCTTCCAGGCAGATTAGGTTAAAAATATTCAACATAATCTTGTATTAATGGTATGTAGTGTTCAGATAAAATGGTTAGCTTGTCGTGATGCAAATATGATCACTGTGCAAAAATTGTAAATGAACACCTCAACGAGTGCACGATTTTTATGAGCTTGTCTCAAAGCACGATTTAACAAAGTGATGCACTGCCACATCTATCATAAAAGAAAGAAGTAATAGAAGCGACTGCCAAATAGCATTTGCCACTCTCTTTGAAAGTAAGATACAGTGTAATCATATAGGTATCAATTTCTGCAAAATCCTTAGATTTAAAATTGTCTCGAATTGCTAGTTCCTTTTTTTAATTACTAATTAATCTTCTCTATTTATTTTGCTCGCTTTTATACACGTCTCATAAAATCAATACTGCACAACCTCCCCCCGTTCTGGCAGTTCAGCCACTCGCCACAGCTTTACACTCCGAAGACCCTTTTTAAACAAAAGCTATTTGATTGTTACATATTTGTGGGGTCGCTTCATGCAGTCATAAAACAATGGAGCCTCTGCACCACGTTGTGGCTGAGAGTTGGGAAGCATTCTAACAGTGTGTAAGCACATTACAAAAGCACTGATGTACTTCAGCACAAATCTGGTGGCATGGAAGCCACTTGAGCCACATGTGTTGTGTGTCTGTGTGATTTCACCAACAGAATAGACCCCTTGATTTGTAAGCCTCGTCTGGTATGGTAGCACATAATGCAATTAATGAAAAAATCATGAACATTGAGAAAATTCTGTATATTTTCTCTGATTTCAAGTATAATTATGTATGGTTTCTATTTATGTTTTCAGGCCTTTCTCTGTATCCTGGTGGGTGTGGATGTTTTTAACAGGAGCATCCCTGTTCTGTGCTGTCGGGTAAGTTTATGTTTTCAGGCCTTTCTCTGTATCCTGGTGGGTGTGGATGTTTTTAACAGGAGCATCCCTGTTCTGTGCTGTCGGGTAAGTTTATGTTTTCAGGCCTTTTTCTGTATCCTGGTGGGTGTGGATGTTCTTAACAGGAGCATCCCTGTTATGTGCTGTCGGGTAAGTTTAGGTATCATGTGCTACATGCAGTGGTCTTTTGAATGTCTATTTGCAGAAAAATATTGTAGGAAGTTTGCCACTGGAATATTCTTCTATTGCTCTGCCAATGGAAATTTATGAAGACAACTTTGAAAGCAATGGAGGGAGCCATTTCTAGCTATGCGCCTCCCATTTTTTGCTAAGATCCACCCACTTTTTCAAAACCTGTTGGAACTTTTTATATGCTTTGACCTTGATTCTAAATTTCCAGGTAATTATACAGGTAAGTTGTTGGATATTTTATAACTAATTTGACTGGTGGCTGTTACTGCTCTGGCAGCCACAGAAGCCTGTCAAATTATTTTCAAAATATTCAACAGAATATTTAGTAAACTGTGAATTCATCAAAGATATAGAATTCATATGCTCCTGACAGACTTTTAGGTTTTTCTGAGCGAGCTATGTGCGTCATGATAGATTGTGATATCGACTAACAAATGACTTAATTGATTATTATGTCATGAGCTTGAGAGACAGATCAGATCCCTCCATTAAAGCGCAAAATAATATTTTGTTAATGTAGGATGCTAGGTTATCCATCAATCATATGACATCATAACCAACTATGTGACGTCGTCATGAATGACGTAGATAACTTCGTCATGAATGCTTAATTGATGACGGAATAAGCATTGCTCTATGAATTGTGTGTTTTTGCTGTTTAATAAACATGCTGTTGAATATTTTGAAAATTATTATGTGTGTGCTTTCAAGCTAGAAAGGTTGTAGCTGAAATATGGTCATTAGTTGGCATGTGAGCAGTTCATTTACATTCCATATGTTTCACATGGTGGCTATCACTAGCTTGACAATTTCATGCATTTATGTATTAGTTATCAGAGTGAATCTTAACCCTTTCAATGAATAGTCTCTGAAATATTATATTCTTTACGATATAAAAATTATTCTGTCGAATATGTCCAAATTAATTTTACTGGAAGCCGTTGTTGCCTAATTAATTTCAAAATATTCAACGGTTTTCCTGTGTGAATGCCTTGAAAATGAGATATGGGAACATCATCTGTGAAAGGGTTAATAATAGAAGTACATGCTATTGTGTGTGGTGTGGTTCACACTTAAAATACATAAATAATCTGGATATGTATAATATCCTTTTGGACCTTTGAAACGTGAATTTTTCTTCATTTCTCATATGTCCAATATTCATCTCAATGGAGAAATCCAGTTTTAACTATGCCCCTCCCATCTCTAGCTAAGCTCCACCCACACTTCGCCCGTGTTGGGATCGATCCATCCCTGAACTCCTTGACACTCAAGTTACAGAAAAATATACATGTAGGCTGTAGAATATTTTGAAACTAATTGTACTGGGTGGTGTTGCTGCCTATGACAGGAACATCCCCCAGTCAAATTAGTTTCAAAATGTTCAACAGAATGTTTATTAAAGGGTAAAGACATATAATTCGTACAACAATGCTTAGTTTGTCATTAATTAAGCGTTCGAGACAAACTTAGTCATTCAGAACGTAATTGATTATGACATCATCCTACGCATCATGTAGTTGATTATGACATCATATGATTGGTGGATAAACTGGAATGATCCATTAGGTAATTAGGGGAAAGTCTCGCAAAGAAAGATGTAGCTAAGAAGAAAGTGCCTGTGTATTTAGTCGCATTGTAAATAAATAAAACAAAATTTGTATTTATTTATATCCGCAGCATCAAGTACAGCAGTGTGTTAACAGCAGGGATCATTCTATATGTTATTGCCAAAGATTACTGGAGAATGCTGGCTGATACCTCGTACTCAGATGTAAGTGGAACTATGTAACCCTTTATCACTCAGATCAGCCAAAAACAGCTTCTGTAGTGGTCTTGAGAAATGTCCATTTGCAGACCAAAAGATCTTTTTTTTTTTAAATTTACAACTGGAATGACCGAGCCAGTCATTCCAGTGGTAAATTTTCAGAAATAGTCTTCCCTTCGTCTGCAAATAAGCATTTTTTATGAGCAAATTGAAATTTTCTTGAACAAATTTGAGGGTTAAAGGTCAGGCCAAGCAGAAATTGTTTCCAGTGGTCTTGCAAAATGTCCATTAGCAAACCAAGAGAAGACAATCTTGGACAATTTAGCACTGTAATTCCAGTCATTCCATGAATAAATGTTGTGAAAAGGCCGTCATGAAGGCTGCAAATAAATATTGACTGAAACAAGGACAAATTTGTTCAATATCTGCGCTATTTTGGAAACAATGTTGCTGAAAGCTGTTGCTGGTTCGTTTTAGTTTTGAACCTCAACATCCACCCAAGTTCGGTACAGATCACTCCATTAGACTTAGTGCAAAATGCTGTGAAAAATGTCTTCTGAAAACAATGATGGGGGCATGCTTCTGTCCAAATTTGGAGAAGATCAATCCAGTAGAACCAGAGTTATTAAAAATGTCTTGAGAACAACAACAACACAAATCACTCCACGCTCGCATGTACCATTGCGCCTAGCAACATGGGTACAAACTGTTGATTATCTTGTTCAGTACAGGGATATCAGGTGGTGAGTACAAACCAGATACAACAGCAAATTCTTTACATTATAATGATTATTCTGTTGAATAATTTGGAAATAATAATGTTAGTTTTTTGTGGATATAGCTAAAATGTATTCATGCATCATTGATATATATGCAGAGATATTTATCATATAAAGTGAATTGTTACTGCCAAGATTCCTGCGCCAATGTTCCCGAAGCTCTCGTTATGTTAGTGATATCGTTACACCATACTAAAGCGATGCGTGTAACGATATCGCTAGCTAACAATAGCTTTGGGAACATAGGCCCTGAACAGAAAATGTCGCTAACTCCAGCTTCTCGGCAATGGATGAATCCACTTTTAACTATGCCCCACTCATCTCTAGCTAAGCTCCGCCAATGCTTCTCACGTGTTGGGATAGATTTATATAATTTCAATCCTGAATTACCCGAATCTCAATTTCATGGTAACTATGCAGCTATTCTGTTCAATATTTTGAAACTAATTTGACGTTTTAAAATATTCAACATTCTGTATTAAATAGTAAAGTCATACAATTTGTACAACTGACAGACTTAAAAGTTCATGATGTACTTAGCTATGTCATTCATTGTATACTCCTGATGTCTTGCTGTGCAGGCACAGTCTCCTAATCTTTTCATTTGGATGTAAGCACAATATCCGTTTGCATATGAAGAATATTTTAGAAAACCTACAACTACAATAATGGACGTGTCCAAGTTTATCCATCGATCATCTGACGTCATATGATGTCATAATTAACTAAGTGAGGTGTATGCTGATGCCATAATCATGACATCATGGATGATTCAAAATAGTCTGTCTAACGCTTATTAATCCGACACGTACGAATTGTATGTGTGCTATTTAATAAACATGCTGTTGAATATTTTGAAACTAATTTGACTGGGCCTTAGGCAGCAACAGCACCCACTCAAATTAGTTTCAAAATATTCAACAGCTTACATGATAGTGTATAGTTTTCTGGAAATAGATGGGCAGGGAGCTCAGAGATTGATCGATTCCCAACACGGACGTGGTGTGGGTGGAGCTTAGATTGAGATGGGCGGGACATAGCTAAAACTGGAACGGTCCATTGGCTGAGTTACTAAGCCTTCATTTATCAGTTACAGAGAATTCCTTGACATTGCAGTGTTAAGGCATCTAAACATATTCCTCGCTTGCTCTTCAAATATACATCTTTCAGGAGCACTAGTAGCCAGGGCTAGTGACATTAATTCTAGAATAACCAGCCTAATTCACCTTTCCAGAGGACCCACCCATCATATGACGTCATAGTGAACTACGTTGTGTGTACAATGACATCATAATGAATGACGTCATGAATGATGTCGATAAGTACGTCACGAACGCATATTTGATGACGGTCTATGTGCTGTTGTACAAATTGTTTGCTTTTACTATTTAATAAATATTCTGTTGAATATTTTGAAACTAATTTAACTGGGCGCTGTTGAAGCCTATGGCAGCAACAGCACCCAGTCTAATTAGTTACAAAATATTCAACAGCTTCCCTGTATAGCTTTCAGGAAATTGATAGCTATGGCATTCGGGGATCGATCAATCCAAACACGGCGAGGTGTGGGTGGAGCTTAGCTAGTGATGGGCGGGGCATAGCTAAAACTGGAAAGGTCCATTGCCTAATAACAATGTGTATCCCTAACACTTTAACCCTCGAACTTGTTAAATAAATTAAATTTTCCCATAAACAATGTAATATCCATTTGCAGACCAAGAGACTATTTTTGAAAATTGATCACTGGAGGGACTGGCTCAGTTATCGAGCCAGTCATTCCAGTGGGGAATTTTCAAGAATAGTTTTCTTACCTCTTCAAACAAAAGTCACAAGGGACTGAAGAATCGTTCTGGTTCTAGAGAAGGTTCCGGTTCACAAAAATTAAATTTCTATGGGAGAATTAAATTCTTAGTACTGTGAAATAGTTTGTTTTCAAGAGGGCTTTGGTTTATGGAGGGTTTGGTTCCACTGTAAGAAATCCTCAGCCAAACATAGAAGAAGTCATATTCTACAGGTAGTAGTGGCTGGGAGATGACAGAAAGTATCAGTCAAGATAGAGCTGAACTGAATTATGTAACTATCTAAAGTCTAAACTAATCATTGAATGTGCCCACTAACCTCTAATCGATCATCCTCAGCTGTCTGCCTGCTGAATTTCTGCAAACTACGTATTTCAGGTTGTTTAACTCTGGATCTGCTGAATATTTTGAAAACAATTTGACTGAAACTTCAGTTTTCAATCAAATTGTTTTCAAAATATTCAGCAGATCCATAGTTATTGCCGATTGAAATTATTGTCTTATGGCTTGCAGCAGTCAGATAGTTAATGACAGCGTGTTTTACAGGTCTCTTGCCATGCTGGCTTGTAACTCATTCAGGTTAATTTCAAATCCTGCACAGCATGTTAAAATATTTGCCCATTATTTTCAGTTCTCTCTTCTGACGCATTTGAATGCGCGTATCCTGACGCTGGTTGCTGTGCCGATTGCTCTGTATATTGGCATGTTTTATGTGCATCTTAGCCTGCTCACTACAGCTGGTCCCCATGACAACATCATGACAAGTGCCTTTCAAGCAAGTCTCGAGGTAAATAATCTCACTGTGTTTAACCCTTTCATGACTATATATATTTACAAAATGTTCTGTGTGGACTAAATTAGTTTTCATAATTTTCCATAAATTTGACATTTTTCTCAAAATCTTATTTTTTTATAATAAATGAAATCACATCTATTCTCACTCCAGATTGTAAGGCCCAGGCTGCCCCATACTGTATCAATGGTGTATCTGACATACTATGTGATTATAAATTACATCTCCATATGTCTTGTGACAAGATTATAGCGATATTACTGCATCTGGTGGGTGGTCAAGCTTCCCATCTTCTTAAAATCACTTCAGCGCCTATACTTGTACCGTATTTCACCACACAAATATGCCTGCATGACACAGGCGGCTGATGGTTAAAGGGAGATCATTGTGATTGGTAAAGTATGGGGTGACCTGGGCCATTACAGTGTGGAGTTAGCATGGAGGCTGGGCCTGTTGCAGGCAGCAAAGTGTTAAACACTTTATCCTGAAATCCTTGAGAATTTAGATTTAAACTGGAAATAGTGTGAATAAAGTTGTTGCTGACTTTTTTTAAAAGGTTGTGAAGAAGATTATAACTACAGCCGAATGTAAGACTATCTTTTGAAAATTACCACTGATATGACTGGCTCTGTTAACATTATAGTGATAATTTTCCAATACTATTTTTCTCTAGGTCTGCAAATGCACATTTGTTAAGATGACTCTAAAAGGCTGTTTTGCCGGGTTTACAATTAATTGGTTAGAAATCTTCGCGTTATGTAGTTGGTAACCTGAAATCTAATTCAAAACTAACCATGTTCTTAACCATGCAATTGTTGTGATCCTATAATTAGAATTAACGTGTAATTTCAGGGAGGCTTGGCGGCGATAACTAAAGGTCAACCAGTGCATGTTGCATTCGGGTCACAGATAACGCTGCGACGAACGCATGGTGGATCGCGTCCATGTTGGCTGCATTCTCACTCGGAGGTGTATCCCGTGAAATACCCAGATAATCGTGGCAGCAGTCATCAACAGCAGGTCACATGCTACGTATACAAAGACGTGAACAATTGGTGGATCGTTAAGCACCCTGACAGGTAACGCCATTAAGACAGCAACAATCAACTAACACCACTGGTATTGAGCCATCTATCTATAAAGGCATTACATGTGTTCGCTGTAGTTAGCAAATGTCATAAAATAGAACAAATTAAATTCAAGTCTAGCACTTTCTCATAGGTCATGTTTTGAATATATTTTAACTCTTCTGCATCATGGAATATTAACCATTTAACCCTCGAATTTCTAAAATAAAATTTCAATTCTTTTCATTGAAAATGTCCATTTGTGGACCGAGCCAGTCATTCTAGTGGTAAATTTTCAAAAATAGTCTTGGTATGGAAATGTACATTTCTCAAGACCACTGCAGAAGCCATTTTTTGGTGATATGAGTGTTAAAGGGTTAAGATTACGGGAGTGTTAGACAATTTAATATCTTGAGAGAAAAGTGGATGGACCTTGATTACATGTCATCTAACCCTTTAAGCCTCAAATTTGTTCAAGAAAATTTCAATATCGTCATAGAAAATGTCCATCTGCAAACCAAGAAAAGACTATTTTTGATATTTTACAACTTGAATGACTGTCCCGTTTATCTAGCCCGTCATTCTAGTGGGAAATTTTCAAAGATATTTTTCACTTGTTCTACAAATGGACATTTTCCAAGACTATTACGGAAGGAAGCCAGCTTGAGTTTTAGGTGTTTGTCTAATTTCTGTACTATGTTTTCCACCAGGAGTTTAACTCTGGAGATACTGAATATTTTGATAACAATTTAACTGAAAGTTGTTGGTGACCATTCCGTCAAATTGTTTTCAAAATATTCAAGTCCAGACTTATTGTCTGGTGACTTGCCACAATCAAATTGGTAAAGTATTAAAGCTGAAAGTGACGCCTGAATTTTGCTCCAGTTTTACAACAGTAGGGACAGATTTTTTCCATTTCAACAGTCGCCATTTTCGTTTTCACAAAATTTCTGATTCCATATCACTTCTGTTTTGCAAACTTACATCATCTAAGCAGCATGTATACTTAATAAAGTCAATAAAACACTCAAATTTGTGTTGTGTATTGTGTTATTAGTCGGGCCAGACAGTACAAAGTTAGGGTGTTGGAGATATGGCTGTGTTATTAGTCGGGCCAGACAGTACAAAGCTAGGGTGGCGGAGATATGGGTTGGTAAAATTTTACAATCTTACAAGAAAATGTCTCATAATCTGGAGGAAAATGCTGTTAACCTATTCATTTCTGCTTGAATATCCGTATCAATTTACAAATGGTTTGTTGAAAAATGTGATTTTCCATTTCAAATTTTTACTTTTCTCTTTCAAATTGCTGATTCCATGAATTCCGTTTATTTTCTGTTATTGGGTAAAACCACTGGCCCTAGAAGTGCAAACCTAACCCCCAATGCGGTTCAGTTAATATATTCAACGTCAAACTAGACTGTATTGTGTTAACGTTTTAATGACCAAGCTGGCTATAACCAGAACAAAAGAATATTTTAGAAAATTGACCACTGGAATGTCATCTTGGATATGAGTGTGTTAGTCATTCTGGTGGTAAATTCTTTTAGATATTTGCTTTGTCGATAAATGTCCATGTCTAGAGGTAACTGCAGATGACAATCTTTGCTGACTTAAACTTTAACCCTTTAATGGTCACACCGGCTAAAACCAGCCTCTGGTAGTCTTGAGGAATGTCCATCTGTAGGTAAAGAGAAGAGTATTTTTGAACATTTACCACTGGAATGACTGGCTCGATAATCGAGCCAGTCATTCCAGTGGTAAATTTTCAAACAATACTTCTGTTTGGCTACAGATGACATTCAATAAAGAAATAATTTAATTTTCTTGATCAAATTTGGGCAGTAAAGGGTTAATGTCTATATGACAAGCGCACTTTAATACTATAAGAGGTGTTTAGACACTACGAGATATTTATCCTTTTTTGAGCTAAATATCTGGATGGCTTGCCTCTATAATGAATTGTGTAAGCTACAGGACCACATTTATTCTTTGTCATTTTGTGGCTGATTATGTGGTCTTGCTATGCAGTTGATCACCTGGCTTTTTAACCTTTTAACTGTCTCGCAACTACAAGCCGCCGGACAATAATTTCAATGAGTAAAAACTCCTGACTCGCTGAATATTTTGAAAACAATTTGACTGATAGTTGCTGCAAAAGCTCAGAAGTCAGTTAATGGTCAAGATCTGTCAAGAATATTATATTTTTGGTTTGTAAATGTCCATTTGCAGGCCAAGAGACTATTTTTCCAAATTTACCACTAGAGCCGAATCCACAATTGCAGTGGGAAAGTTTTCTTGATCTGCAAATGGACATTTCTCAAAACCACTGCAGACGTTGATTTTGGTTGTCTTTACCATAAAGTGTTAGAGAGGTGGTCTTTATTTACAGGCATGACAATAAATGTGTGTAATAAACTATCATGTTTTTTATCCACAGTGACAACATAACCGTGGAGAATCCACCAGTTGCGGTCAGACATGGTGACATTGTGCACATAGTACATGGTAAAACAAAGAGAGCGCTTAATAGGTCAGTAAAACGAGGACTTAATGGGTTAGTCTTCATTTCCAAAAGCATTGCTCAATGGCTTTAATACATCATAAAGAAATAAAGTACTTTTTCAGGAATTTGTCGGTGAAGGTATTTAGGGTCTTGGGCAGCAACATCTACTAGTCATAATATTTTCAAACACCTATTTGTTGCACCCTAAGTAATGTATTGCGTTTGGCCTGTAAGAATGAAATGGTTTAATATGATACAAATTGATTAACCAGCTCTCATCATTTGTAGTGAAAATTACATAATTGCATCCAGTTTCAACATCTGTATTTGAACTAGGAACATGAAACAAATGAAGGTTTTGGCTGGAAATACAGACATTTCTGTAGAAAACCTAGAAATCTAAGTTTCAAATGTGAAGAATTTGACCCAAAAAACGGGCATTTAGGTCACGAATAAACGAATTTGGGCGTAAATCACAAGGTAGACACATTTGATACTTAGATTTCCAGGTTTCCTACAGAAATGTCGATATTTCCAACCAAAATCTTCATTTGTTTCATTGTTCCTGGTTCAAAGACAGATGTTGCATTTATCAGGCCTGCCCAAATTGCGTGAACCAAACGGTCGTTCAGCTGGCCGTTACGCAAATGTTTTTTACATAACCCATTTTTCATTTGCGCAGTCTAGTTACTTGAGACGTTGAATTTACATTAGTCTATGTCCTAATAGTAGCTGTCGCCAACATCAACCCCTAGAATTCCATAGCACTTTCTGAAAGGAGAAACTCCCTTATAGAAGCTAACCCCCAAACTCAAAATATTGGTTTGATAAAAAGTTTCACGCTGGCTCAATAAGAACGGAAAAGATAATGTCAATGTCATTTTGAACAGGCCTATACAATTCAGCTGGAAATTTCCTACCGGGTTAGTTGTACCAAAAAATCGCGATTTTCACAACAAAATCAGATAAATCTTCCATATCAAATGGTGAAACAATGAATCTGATCATTCTAGATTTAAATCATGGCGCAACAAAGGTTAATTCGGCAATAATATACATCTATGAACGTAGCGTGAAGAAAAATAGAAGGGTATGTCTTGAAAGAGCCAATCAGTGAACGGCTCACCTCCACTTTGTAAAGAACTAATAAATATTCATTACCGCGAAATATTATAATGTCCAAAATGGATGCCACAAAAGAACTTGGATTATCATTTTCCCAGGGACATTTCCCATTATTTGTGTCGGTAAATCTTGCAAATTATTTAATTTGGTTGCTAACATCTTGTATAATAACGGAGGCAATAATACTTGTTTTTAATAAAGTCTATGCTAATACATGAATCGACTATTTTCGCATTCGCCATTGCCTTAACGTATGTAAACGAACGAAGCCGATTTCATTTATAAGCCTTCCGTGTCTTAAATTAATTAAAGTTCTATATAAGCGAATTTAACCCTTTGATGGTCAAGCCAACCAAAACATTTATTAATATCCATTGTAGGCAAAGAGACTATTTTTGAAAATTTCCCACTGGAATGTCTGGCTCGATAACTGAGTCAGTCATTTCGGTGGTAAATTTTGAAATATAGTCCTCTTATGGCCAGTAAATGGGTATTTAATACGAGAATACATTGATCTTGAGCATCAAAGGGTTAATACTGACATGCCATTTCCAGTATGCAACCAGAGCATAATTTAGAATTAAATATTTGCATAGCATGAATTGCTGAGCACATTATAAACTGCGAGCAATGGCTTCCAGTCATATTAATTTCAAAATATTCAACAGAATACACTTTACATTGTAAAGAATTTACTTTTTCAGGGATTTGTAGTTGAAAGGGTTAATGACAGAACTTAAGAAAATCAGTGATAAATTGCAATCGCATACAAATTTTGCATAGCAGATACAACAGTGCATGTTGCAGAATGTATAGCAACTACCTAAATATGTGTAGCAAATTGAGATGCGATACCAGATAAATAATGCCCTGTGTAACCAAGATGAATTTTACCTTCAAATAGTATCATATTCAAAATGGGTTACGCAAATTTTCAATTTGGGCAGGCGTGTTTATGCGATACAGACTGACACATTGGGTGCCACCATGAACCTATAAATGTACCCCTATATATTTGTGTTTGTTTCTCGTTCGATAATTTAACATATTCTTCGATTATATCAATAAAATTATGTTGGGATATTGATTATATGGTTATGGTGAATCTTATTGTATTAGATGCCAGTCCATCTATACGCACGTCTTGCCCACCATGTTATGCAGGTCATGGGTTTCGTTTTGCTTATATTATCTTCTATGGAGTTACTTACTTAGTATCTAATTCTCGTTTCTACATGGCAATTTTAGGTTTTGGCAATGCCTATGATTGCCAGGATTTTGTATTGTCGGATGTAACTTATGTCTATTCTGACGGGTAGTAATTGTGTGTTTCCTCAGTCATGATGTTGCCGCACCGATGAGCCCTGAGTGCATGGAAGTGTCTGGATACATCAACTATAATGTGTCCATGCCAGCACAGATCCTCTGGAGAGTGGTCAGTCATCACATTTCATTTTAGCTACGCTCAAAAACCATCTTTAATGGATGAATCTAGTTTTAGATACATCCCGCCCGTCTCTAGTTAAGCTCCACCCACGCTACGGTCATGTTGGGATCGATTGATTCCTACACTCCCAGAATCTCAATTTCCAGAAATCTATACAGGTATGGCAGCAACAGCGCCCAGTCAAATTAGTCTCAAAATATTCAACAGCATGATTGTTAAGTAGTAAAGACATAGAATTCATGCCACCTGACCGACCGATTTTAAAAGCGAGCCATTCATGAAATAATTGATTATGGCATCGGCCTACATGTCACGCTGATTATTACATCATATGATTGACTCTGAAACTGGATTCATCAATTGGCATCTGCTTTTGTCGCTAAATTATGCGGGTTCTGTAAGACAGGTGGTCGTATGACAGGTGATTTAGAAGAACCACCATTTGACCAGACAAATCAGTGCAGCTCATAACTAATTTAACAAGTTTCTCAAACAAAAACAGAAACGTGTGTTAGTACAATTTTGACCACGATGTACAGATTTTCTGTTATTCAGCAGTACAGTTTTTGTTTTGGAAACATGTTAAGTTATTTATGATGTACAGTGTCCATTATCAGAGTTTGCTTTTCTAACAAATAACCTTTTAATGGTCATGATTTTTAAATGAACATTTTGCTTTGTAAATATCCATTTGTTGGCCAACCGAAAATAATCTTTGAAAATTGAGCACTCGAATGACTTGTTTGGTCGGTAACTTTCTAAAATAGTATTCTCCTGACCCACAAATGGGCATTCTTTAAAACGCCTACAAATGCCACTTTTATGCGGCTTTATCAGTAAATATTAGTAAGAAATTCTTAACCATTTAATGGTCAAGTCAGCCAGAACAGGCCACGACAGTCATCTTGAGGAATAATGTCCATTTGTAGGCCATAAGTAAACAATTTTTGAAAATTTATTACTGGAGTAACTGGCTCAATAACCGAGCCAGCTATTGCAATAGTAAATTTTCAAAAATAGTCTTCTCTTGGCCTGCAAATGGATATTTAATAAGCAAGTATTTAGCTTTTCTTGTCCAAATTTGACCAGTAAAGGGTTAAACATGGTCACAAGGTTCTTAATTTGCACATTTCATGCAATTGAACCATGGCCCAGTATTTTGCGCAGTTTAAGCTTGAGGTGGTGGGCATCTGCTGAGTGTTCCTCGATGTTTGAAGAAAAATACTGCAGTGTTTATATCATAGTAACAGGCTTTGTAATGCTTATTGCTAAAAGTACTGAATTCAATAACAATTATGGGATAATTGTCCCCGCACAATTTGAAAATTTCATTTGGAATATTGTGATTGCCTCCATTTGTCTGTCTGTGTCATGCTATCTCCTCCTACACCATTTGCTGGAATTCAGCTGAGTTTGTTATATATGAGTAAGCCATATGATCGTGGCTTGTGAGGTGCCATTTATATCTGGCTCCTCTCCTAGTGTGATGGAGCCAGTGTTAGGGTCAACTCATAAACATTATTGAAGGCATAAGGATTTAGGATGGTTCATCATTGACTGCACATTTTAGTTTTAAGTTATCACTCTGTGCTTGTGATATTACACAATTTTACTGACCTAAATATGGGTAATATAAAGTCTGGGTCTGTTCATTGAAAATCATTTATGGAGCATAACTGGAAATGCAGTTAGCTAGGACCCCATAAGTCAACTTGCTTATAATCCACAAGAAAAACATTTCTAATTAGATGTCAACGACACCTGTCTTTATAATTTGTCAGATTTATATATTCATATATGGATGCTTCCTATTACCCGCTTGCTTTACTGTTTCAGGAGATCATTAACCGTGAAAGCGATGAGGACACGTGGCAGACAATCAAAAGTCACGTCAGACTGATACATCTCAATTTATCAGCATCTTTGAAAGTAAGTAGCACATACAGGCACTATACAAGTGTTTGTAAAGCTGACAGAGAATGGAAGGATCCAATCTGTCACTAGTGTATGACATCATAATCAATTGTGTCACTAGTTAGATGATGTCACAATCATAATGAGCTAAAACTCCATCAGGTACGAATTGTATGTGTTTTGATGAAGTTAAAATTTAATAACCATTGTCTGAATATTTTGAAACTAATTTAACTGGGAGCTGTTGCTGCCCGCAATCAAATTAGTTTCAAAATATTCAATAGCTTACCTGTATACCGTAAAAATTTGACTAAAGGACGCAGTTTTTTTGTCAAAATACATCTACTAGAAAGGGGGGTGCGTCCTATAATCGAGAACATTCCTTCACCACATTTTTGGGTCAAAATTTTTCTTTAAAATTCACAGATTATACCACGGAAATTGAACTAAATGTTACCCTAGACAATTCGCGCCGCCTGACAACTATGTTTAATGTATACTAAAAAAACACCAAGCGGAAGTGAAATTATTAAATTGGGGCGCCTAAATATTGCTTATTCTTTAATACATATCACTTATTACATCAAAATTAATCCAGAATTTGACATAAAATGGCGTCGAGAAAAGATACGTGTATAAATCACGTGATTCGCCTCCAATCGCAAAAGATCTTTATTCTAATTAGAGCGAGTACTCGGATCTAAATATTCTGGACTCGGAAATTCCTATATATCATCATTGCGCAATAGGAACTGAATGTTCCCGTACCCGTTTGATAACCAACTCCCATTAGCGCATAAGATTACACAGCGCCTCCAATCACAAAAGAGCCAGATAACCAACTCCCGTTAGCGCATAAGATCGCAGAGCGCCTCCAAACGCAAAAGAGCCATTACAATCTGTTTCTATCACGCGATTTGTATGTTTTCAAGGAGACATTTTATGCCAAAATTAGATTGATTTTGATGTAATAAACAATCTTTATTGAAGATACATGATATTTAGGCGGTCCTATTTAATAATTTCTCTTCCACCATGATAATTTTAATCATGCATTAAACAAAGCGCTGAGTGATGGTTATTTTTTATATCAATTTTTGATTTTTTAAAGGTACGTTTTTTCTAAATTTAACAGCGTCTTATACTTGATTATAAGAGTTTTTTGGGCAGATTTTGGGCAAATTTGGGACAGCGTCCTATATTCGAGGGCGGCCTTTAGTCGAGAAATTACGGTAGTTGCTTTGAAATGGCCATTCTGGGAATCCAGGTTTCAGTTTTAAATCAATGGATGTTTCCAGTTTTATCTACATCCCCGCCCATCTCTAGCTACGCTCCACCCACACTTCACTCGTGTTGGAATCCATTGATCTCTGGACTCCTTGACTATCAATTTCCCGAAAAATCTGCAGGTAAGTTGGTGAATATTTTGAAACTAATTCGACCGGGTGCTGTCGCTGCCTATAGCAGCAACAGCACCCAGTCAAATTAGTTTCAAAATATTCAACAGCATGTTTATTAAATAGCAAAGACATACAATTTGTATAACGTGTCAGACTACTAAGCGTTAAAGACAGACTTTTTCAAATCATTCATGATTATGACTCAGCATATATGTCACTTAGTTATTTATGACATCATATGATGTCAGATAATTGATGAATAAACTTGGAAAGGTCCATTCCAACACAAGTAAATAATTGGGTGGAGCTTAGCTGGAAATGGGCGGGGCATAGCTAGAAATGATTCAGCACAGTATATAACTATTAACCCTATAGTTGTCAAACCAGCCAAAAATAGCTTCTGCAACGGTCTTCACAAATGTTCATTTGCAGTTCGAAATAAATCTTTTAAAATTGGATTAGCTGGCTCGACCCAATCTGTGTGTATATTGACTCATTTATAGTATTGCGTCTTATAATTGTAGGTTACTCATCAGAAACTGCCTGAATGGGCCTTTAACCAGTTAGAGGTTGTTACGGACAAGAAGATAGATGCCAGCTCTGATAGCAAGTCTGGTGTGTGGAATGTTGAAGAGCATCGTTATACTACAGGTACCAGGCTGACACTCACACGTGTTCCTCTTCAAGTGCAGCAGTTCTTTGGCTGCATTCTAGCCTATCTGGAATGGTATTATTATTAAATGTAATTTGTGGGTTTTTGTCCGAGGAAATGCCATTTATGTCAGTTTTGTCAATTCAAGCTATTTTTGAAAATTTAACGCTCGAATTCCTGACTCGATAACGGAGCCAGGCAATTCCAGCGGTAAATCTTCAAAAATGGTCTTGTTTTGGTCTGCAAATGGACATTTCCCAAGATGACTGCTGAAGCCGTTTTTGACTGATATGAGTGTTAAAGGGTTGTAGGGCTGAATTAGTTGCAATGTATTCAATATATCACTTTCTTTAGTTATACATTTATCTGCATTAGTAATTGAATTTCATATTCTGGGTGATGGAATTTATCATGGGATTTGAAACGAAAAGAACTGTGTCACCTCAGTTTCCCAGTACCACTCACAATCAACCGTGTCACTTTGTAATATGACAGTTTTGTTATTGTTTCTAAGGTCTTCAGGAGAAAGATCAGGCGAGGGAGTTAGAATTGGCTCAGATGTTACCAACAGAAATTACATATCTCTCATTCTGGGCCAAGTTTCTGGAGCTACAGGTAAGGTATTGTTTTACCTATGTTGTAAGTTTTACCTATGTATTTTGAAATTGAGATTGTGGTAGTGAGATTATGTGAGTTACTCATGATTGCAGAGTATGAGAAGACATTTACATTTGGCCCGCTCCGGTGTGGCTTCAAAAGCTCAAGATATTGAGCCCCTCGGAAACAAATGCACGGAATTCAACCAAATTTGACTTAAATATATCATTGTGGAGTGCAAGAGAACATGTATATTTGGCTGCGGCCACAGGCGTGGGGTGGGACAAAAGGTAAAGAAATTGATTGTAATGCAATTCGTCCGAAACCGTTGGGCAGAATACAACCAAAATTAGTATGTGAGTTACCCATATAATTGTGGAGTAGAAGAGGACATTTACATTTTCTCAGCCACAGGGGTGGCGTTGATCATAAGGCTAAAGCAGTGAATGTGGAGACGGAGAAATCTAATCATTGATTGTTAGTGTGGTAAAATAATTTTATATTGACCAATCAGAATGTGGTCATCCTCGCGGCATTGCTATTACACACATCATGACGTACTAATACTGCTTGTGATGCCCATAGTATGTACGTTATTTTTGTCAATGTATAATTTTATCCCCACTTTTTTTTAATGAAAGCGATGGATTATGCCATCCTGTGTCTGGCTGGCTGGCGGGCGGGCGGGTTGGCTGCCTGTCTGTCTTTCTTGGTGTCTTTGTCTGTCTGGCTGTCTGTCTGTCTAGCCGTCTTTGTCTGTCTAGCCGTCTTTGTCTGTTTGTCTGTTCATGAATTCATGTGTCTGTGTGCAGGGGTTAATTGTAACTCAACTCCTCAGAAAGAGTTGGACAGGATTCAGTCAAATCTGGGATGGGAGTTACCAGGGTTGTTTTGATTTAATCAAATCCATTAAATCATATTAAATCAACGATTAAATCAAGCTGAAAAAACCCAACTTTTAGATATTTTTTCGATTTTTTCCTCCTCTACTCCGCTCATTTGCGCTATAAAATTTATAAAGAATATTTTTTTCTTTGTTAAAAGTTATTGTAGCTATTGTTTCTGGTAGTTAATAGGCATCATTATACAATATTATGCTAATATAAGAACTAAGAAGCTTTCTTTCTATCAGTACAGTTAGTGGAAACTTTCCTTAGTTGTTATTTGACACGTAAACACAGCACAGATCAATAATATTTATAACAGTCCTGTGGACATTACTTTTAACTGACTTGCGTTGGTCTGCTGCCAGCCACTAGACAATAATTTCATTAGACAATAATAACTCTAGATCAGCTGAATATTATGAAACTAATTTGACTGACAATAATTTCAGATTACATTCAATTAAATTGTTTTCAAAATATTTTATACCATGTCCAGAGTTATACACCCTGGAAAATTGTATCCACAAAATATTAAGACTGTTAAAATGTAGCCCATCAAGTGTAGACAAACCATGGTTACGGTAGTGTAGGCATGTTTATTTGAAGTTTGGTCTTGACCCGTCCAGTAGAACAGCAGTTATTTCAAAATGTGATAACAAATTCAAAAGTGTGTTAAGAACAACAAGAACAAATTATGGGATGCTTATTGTCTATAGCTTCTAGATATTTGATTCTAGAACATGAGTGCTTGATTTTTTCCAACCTTTAGAGTTACTCATATGATTGCAGAGTGCAAGAGGACATTTACATTCAGCTCCACCTCCAAGGGGTGGGGGAGGGGTCAAAAGGTCAAATTGATTGTAACACAACTCCGAGATTGTCATATGGAACTCAACCGAATTTGTTATGTGAGTTTCCCATATGATTATTGAGAGTATAAATGAACATATACATATAACTCTGCCCCCGGGGTTGGGGTGGGGTGGGGTGAAAAGGCCAAGAAAATAATTGTGGCACAACTCCAAAACCGCTGGATGGAATTCAATCAAATTTGGTATGTAAGTTAACCAATTGATTACAGAGAATGCAAGAGGGAATTTACATTTGGCTCATACCCCAGGTGTTGGGGGGGGGGGGGTTTGTGGGTGGTGATGGGTCTTAGAAAGGTCAAAGAAGTGAATACCAAGAACTATTTCCAATGTGCTTGTTGTCAGTGTGATTATCTCCGTTGATGATCATACAGTAATGGAAGATCTAAAGTGTCATGACTGTTGGTTCAGAGATCGATGTAAAATCAGTTTGTGGTAAAAACTAAAGCTTGTGCACAGTGGTAATTTTCAAATCGGCTAATAATATTATTATTCAATGTGATCTCATTTGAGATCCTCTGTACACAGATATAACTGTTTGATAATTTCAGAGCGATATCAGTGGATAAATAATCTGTTCTAAAAGGCCATTTTCTTAATTTTGAAAACAATGTCGCTTAAGACTCAGTAAGTTTTTACAAACCGTACATCAGTCGTTTTACTAGATATGACATAATTAGCCTTTCAAAATCAATGTGATAGAGCTTAACTATTTAACACTCAAATTTCTTTACAAAATTTTACTTTTCTCATAGAAAATGTCCATTTATATACCAAGAGAATATTATTTTTGAAAATGTATCACTCGGATGACTGGTTTGGTTATCGAGCAAATCATTCTAATAATAAATTTTTTGAAATAGTCTTCTCTTGGTCTATAAATGGATATTTCTCAAGACCACTGCACAGGCCATTTTTATCTGATTTGTATGTTCCATGGTTAATTCTTTCATCATTGGATTATCAATTTTAGTAGAACTGGTGAAGTTGTCTAATTAGTTTAAAATATGGTATACATCCTGCAGAATTTCTAATAGCTGGACTAACAGGCTAGGTCACGTGGGTCATACTAACAAATAACCATTTTAATTTCACTGACTATTCTGACTAACTTTCTTTTTCGTTTTCAGCGCAAGATGCTGTTCCACGTGCTCCCGGCTGAGCAGGAGCACAAATACAGCAGCAAGCCGTGGGAATGGCCTCTCTCTTCCACCAACATCGCATACTGGATCTGTCCTGTCTCAAATGTGAGTACCGTAGTCAGTATACATGGCGCTCAGAATCGACCTTTCCAGTTTTAGCTATTCCCCACCCATCTCTAGCTAAGCTCCACCCACACATCGCTTGTACTGAGATCAATCGATCCCTGAACTGCCTGACTATCAATTTAAAACTTTTAAAAAGAAAACTATACAGCTAATTTGTTCACTATTTTGAAACTAATTTGACAGTCGAATTAGTTTCAAAATATTCAACAGCATCTTTAGTCAATAGTAAAGCCATACAATTTGTACAACAATGCTTAGTCCGTCACCAATTATGCATTCGTGACAAGCTTATCCACATCATTCATGACATCATTGATTATGATGTCATCCTACACGTCACGTAGTTGATGATGTCATGTGATGGATGGATAGGCTGGAAAGGTCCATATTCACAGCAAAATGCATGAAAATAAAATTGTTTAAATTGTGTACTTTTAATGGCTTAATGTATGTACATCAATGTCATGAAGTTAAATATATCGTAGCATATGATGATTTCATTTCGTATATATTATTATAATGTTTCTACTTGCGACGTTGGATTAGGGACTCATGTTTCTAATTCAATTTCACAACTTAGCATATGATGATTTCATTACGTATAAATTAAAGGTGCATATTGACACCAAGATGCTTGGAAATAAAATCGTTAAAATTGTATACTTTTATAGGCTTAAATTGTGTGGCGAGGTGATATGAAACGAAATAAATTTTAACATATGATGATTTCATTCCGTACAAATTTTTTTTTTAATTGCAAATTTGAATTAGGGACTTGTGTCTATAATTCAATTTCACAACTTAAAAATTTATATTGATTTAGATGTGGTGAAATCATCATATGTTAAGATTTATTATTTTTCTTTACAAATAGGCCCAATTTTATTCTCAAGCATTCTGCTATGAATATGCACCATTAAGGATTTAAAAAAAATTATTTAGTTTCATTAGGCCCACATTTTAAGCCTCTACAGGTATACACTTTTGGCAATTTTATTTTCAACCATTTTGATTTGAATATGCACCATTAAGGATTTAAAAAAAATTATTTAGTTTCATTAGGCCCACATTTTAAGCCTCTACAGGTATACAGTTTTGGCAATTTTATTTTCAACCATTTTGATTTGAATATGCACCATTAAGGATTTAAAAAAAATTATTTAGTTTCATTAGGCCCACATTTTAAGCCTCTACAGGTATACAGTTTTGGCAATTTTATTTTCAACCATTTTGATTTGAATATGCACCTTTAACATGTTTCCAAAACAAAATAAAATGTATTGTTGAATATTTTGGAGGCTTCTAATCAAATTAAATCAAAAATACTCACCAAAACACTTCTTACATCATTATTGTAACTACCTGTATTATATGAGAGACACTGTTCTAAGATTGGCTTTTATAGAGTGATATGTAATGTACAGGCTGATGATAATGTGCTGCACTGGGTACATTTTTGATAGTTTAAGCCATGAAGATATAAGCTGGTGACTACGTGAAAATCAGTTTCAATATATTTAACAGAATTCTGTCTAAATTTAAGCGATGCACTGTAGGCTTGTTAACTCTTTAACACTCATATCAGCCAAAAATTTACCTTTAAAATGTCTGTAGTTCCTGGTCTTCTTCCAAGAAGAGCTATGTGTACTGTCTTGTCATTTAACCCTTTAACACTCATATCAGCCAAAAATGGCTTCTTCAGTGGTCTTGAGAAATGTCCATTTGCAGACCAAGACTATTTGCCTGCTAGTGAAATTGGTGTCTCTTCAAACAATATATTAATGTGCTATTGTATGTTTATTATAGGCTCAAATTCACCTGCTGGGAAACCCCGTCATCTGGTATTCTGCCACACTGGCCGTGCTCGCATACAGCGCCCTGCTGGTCTTCTACATGATGAGGCGTAGACGCCTGATATATGACCTACCAGAATGTATGTCGCCGTATTTCACTTTTTCTCGAGCCTTATGTGAAGCATACGATGGCTTGACACAGCGATCCAAATGGCGTTCAGATAAATGTTTTTCAAAGTACCTTTGATTCATCGAGGGCTTATCCGATCTCAATAAAACTTTACAGATTTGTTCTATACCTTCATTGCATCCAGTCTACAGCATAATTAATATAATTTTAGAAATCTTTCCATATTTTTACAGGGTTTAGACTTCGCCTATTTTGCAACAAAAAGTAGCTAAATGTTAGTTTTTCAATGGACAAGTTAATCTGGTCTTAATAATAAAATTGTACAGATTTGATCCATGCCATCATTGCATTTGGTCTGCATCATAATTAAAATGATTTTCAAATTTTTCCATATTTTTATGACGTTTGGACTTGTTTTTCAATGAACATTTAATTCATCGAGGGCTTATCCTATCTCACTAAAACTTTAGAGATTTGTTCTCTGCAATCATTACATCCAGTCTATATCATAATTAACCTTTTATGGTCAAGCCGGCCAAAACTGGTCTTTGCTGTGCTCTTGAGAAATATCTATTTGCAGGACAAGAGATGACTATTTTTTTTAATTTACCACTGGAATTCCGGGCTTGATAACCGAGCCAATCATTCCAGTGGTTAAATTTGAAAAATAATCCTTGACCTGCACATGGATATTCAATAGGAAAATAATTAGATTTTCTTGACCAAATTTGACCATTAAACAGTTAACATAATTTTCAAATTCTTTCCATATTTTACGGGGTTTTGGACATGCAGTTCATCGAGGACTTACCCGATCGCAATAAAACTGTACACAGTCTTGCTGTATGCGGTCAATTCATCCAGATGCCATCATGTAGTGAAAATGATTGTTAAATTGTTTCCATATTTTTACATGGCTTGAATTTTATCAAGGGCTTATCCAATTCCAAAAAAACCTTTACAGAATTGTTCTATATCATTACTGCATTCAGTTTGCAGCAAAATTAAAACAATTTGAGTTTTTTACGTGGTTTATTTCTGTGTGATTGTCTCCTTTTCAAGAATGGACCTTTCCGGTTTTAGCTAGGCTCCACCCACATCTTGCTCGTGTTGGGATCGATCGATCTCTGAACACCCTGACTATCAATTTAAAAAAAACTACACAGATAGGCTGTTGAATATTTTGAAACTAATTTGACTGGGTGCTGTTGCTGCCTAAGGCAGCAACAGTGCCCAGTCAAATTAGTTTCAAAATATTCAACAGCATGTTTATTAAATAGCAAAGAATTACAAAGACATACAACGTGTCGGACAATTTGAGATTTGATGACGGTTTATATGGAACCCTTTGTGACGCAATGATTGTGACATCATCTTACACAAGTTGAGCTGATTATGATGTCATACGAGGTCAGATAATGGATGGATACTCTGGAGAGGTGAATTAGAAGAATGTTGGAGTCGTCAATAGACATTTGATTTATCAATGGGTATACCTTTTTAAGAAATCCCTATTTTGTGATGCTGCCACACATGTGATATGTGGAAAAACTAAAAGCATCGACATGCGGGATGCAGTCCATCTAGTTATTTGAACCATTCATACCCACACTACTTTCTGACCAAATAAGTTCATTATGTACCAGCAGAGCAAATAGACATGAACACTGTTACTAAGATGGTCAGTTTTCATGTTGGCTAATATGGTGCCGAGACTCACCGAGCTATACATTCTGATGACTTTGCACTAAGCAAAGAACATATCATACCTGCCGATACCCGTGGGGTGCGGGTTGGGGGGGTTGTTGATATTTCCGGCCCATCCATATGTATGTATGTCCGTCCCAAAATTGTTGTCACTGCAAGTCCGCCTACAGTTTGAGAGAGATTTGTTTGAAACTTGATAGGGTTAATTGTAAGATGTGCCTAGTGTTAAAAAATTATTCATCGGCCCATCCCGTTCATCCGTAGGTATGTATGTATGTTCGTACAGCTGCAACAGTTTGAGAGAGAATTGTTTGGACCGTAACAGAATAATTGTACACAACCAAAGGATGTGCCTAACGTTAAAAGCTTATTCATCATCATGCATGACTGATTTGCATACACTTGTACTGTATAAATGGTATTTGGAAACGCTAATAAGGGGCGGGGGGTGTTTGGTGCTGAAAGCTTAGAACTTTAAAAATAACACCTATTATCAAAAAACACGGACTAAAAATTCTGCAGGATTTTATGTAGAGAATTGCAGCTTATACAAATTAAGGGCTAGTACTCAATGCACGGAATGGTGGGATCTGATCTGTCACTCATGTATCTGATGCCATAATCAAATACGTTACTTGCTAGCTGATGTCACAATCAAAATGATGTATAGCTGCGTCGCGGAAATCGAAAAGTCCATCTCTAGAGTGTATGAATTGTACATCTTTGATGAACTCACAAGTTAATATAAACTCTTTGTTGAATATTTTGAAACTAATTTGACCGGGAGCTGTTGCTCCTAGTCAAATTAGCTTCAAAATATTTAACCTCTTACCTTTACTTTGAAATTTAGATACTGGGAATTCAGGTTCAAACTTTCAAGTTGATTCCAACACGCATAAAGTCGCCATAGTTTAGCTAGAAATGGGCGGGGCATAGCTACAAATGAATCCCTCTATTACTAGTAGAATGAATTATTCCAGTTTTAGCTATGCCCCTCCCATCTCTAGCTAAGCTCCACCCACGCTTTGACCGTGTTGGGATCGATCATTCCCTGTACTCTGAATCTCAATTTACAGGCATGACAGGTAAGCTGTTGAATATTTTGAAAATAATTTGACTGGTTGCTGTTGCTACCGCCCAGTCAAATTAGTTTCAAAATATTCAACAGAATGTTGATTAAATAGTAAAGACATACAATTCATACAACTTGACGGACTATTAAGCATTTGTGATTGATTAAATCATGTCATTCATGCCGTAATTGATGACGTCGGATGACATGTGACGTTGATTATGATGTTATATGATTGATTAATAAACTTGATTCCTCTATTAACGCTTTAACCCTCGAATTTGTTCAAGAAAATTAAAATTTTCTCATAGAAAATGTCCATTTGCAGACCAAGAGAAGACTACTTTTGAAAATTTACCACTGGACATGCTTGAACGGTTATCGAGCCAGTCATTTCAGTGGTAAATTGTCAAAAATAGTCTTCTTGGTCTGCAAACGGACATTTCTCGAGACCACTGCAGAAGTCGTTTTTTGGATAATGTGAAGGGTTAACTGGTCCCAGCATCGCTAGATAACAGCCCATCCTGGCCAATACCAAGTCCTGAATAGTAGTACTGTGTCATATGAGTGTTTTGTGTGTTTGTTACATAGGTGACTGGGATCATTTTGTGTTGATCAGTGAGCTATTCCTGGTTGGATACTTGGTGAATTATCTGCCATATTTACTGTTGACGGATAAACCCTTGTTTCTTCATCATTACCTCCCTGCCTTGCTGTTTAAGATTCTTATCCTAGCTGCTCTCGTCGATCATGTACATCTTCTACTCAGCAGGTAGGTCTATCATGGCTAGAATGGTATTCATAACTCACCTTTCACCTTGCTACAGGTGGTGAGTAATATATCAATGAATGGTATATCAGGTTATTTTATATAAAACAGCAAATTCAGGATAGATGTTATAGGGACAGTTGTTTTCCGTTTCAACATTTGCCATTTTCCATTTCACAAAATTAGCTGATGCCGTTCCACTTCTGTTTCGCAAACTTACATCATCTAAGCTTCATTTCCTGACTCCATAATCGTTGTAACTATTGGATGCCATGTTCGTTTAGTCTATTGTCTGTATAGGCCAGGATTTCTCAAACACAACCAACCTGCCTGCACGTGCCAATAGTAATTTTTCCTCCTGCTCTGGAAGCATAAGCACGCACGTAGGGTGTACTGTTCACTAGGGCTGTAACGATACGGTTTCAGGCAATACAATACGTATTGCAATACAATACACCAAAAACAGCTTCTGCATTGGTCTTGAAAAATGCCCATTTGCAGACCAAGAGGAGACTATTTTTGAAAATTTACCACTGGAATGACTGGCTCAATAAACGAGCCAGTCATTCCAGTGGTAAATTTTCTAAAATAGTCTTCTCTTGGTCTGAAAATGGCAATTATCTGGGAGAAATTTGAAAATTTCTTGAACAAATTTAAGTGTTAAAGGGTTAAATGTGTACTTATTGTTTGCTCACCACTATGTCACAAAATCGTTATTGTAATAACTGTATTGTATTGCGTATTGTTTTATGACTGCAATACAAGACGCGTATTGCCAAGGCTCATATTGCAATACACATATACGTATTGTGTATTGTTACAGCCCTACTATTCACGGCATTTCTATTTGACCAATGCATTTCAAACAAATGCACAAATCTGTAAACGAAACATGCACGCCGTTTGCTAAGCATTCATTCTTGGTGCGAAAGCGTGTATAGGCCTACATTCACTTTTACCTAAATAGTAATATATTGATTGCACGTGTGTGGATAATAATTTGACAATGTTGTTGGTGCCTTAGAAGCCAAGAACTTAGTCAAATTGCTCTTCAAATCCGTAGAGTTGACTGAAGTTTATAATGATTATTTTAGAACACATAGAGTGTATGCTGTTGCAGCAATAGTTTTTAATAAAATTTGTATCAAATATATAGCAGGTAGTAATTGCATTACATAATAATTATTTTGACAACAATTTGACTAGCAACAACTTTCACACAAATTACTGTCAATGTATATAAAAGCTTTCTCCTATTTTCTGGACATTGACACACTTTCTCTGAACAGTATTGAAATAGACTCGAATGTACTGCTGTGAATATACGCCCTACGTGCATGCTTACGCTTCCAGAGCTGGAGGACAAATGACTATTTGCACGTGCAAGCAGGTTGGTTTTGTTTGAGAAATCCTGGCTTGTGCAGTCAGTATAGTAAATGAATATGGCGTCCAATAGTTACAACAATTATGGAGTCAAGGCATTGCATGCTGGGTAGAATTGCACACCGGGTGGCATTGCATGCTGGGTAAATTGAACGGGCATCGCATGTCTCGTGCAAAAGTGTCTATATTTAATAGAACATGAGAGTTTTAATAAAGTCAATAAAACAGTCAAATTTGTGTTGTGCATTGTGTTATTAGTCAGGCCAGGCAGTACAAAGTTAGGGTGGCGGAGATATGGGTGGATTGAAATTTACAATGTTACGCCAGAAACATTCTGGAGGAAAATTACTTTAATCCGTTTTGCTGGAAATTTTTTTGTTTCTGTTTGTTTGAAAATAACTTCCATTTCAAATTACCAATTCCATGAATTAAGTTTATTTTCCGTTATCGTGGAAAACCATTGGTCCCAATGTAACCCTTAACTGACCTTTATTGATTGTATCATCGGATAACCCTTAGCACTTACAAACCAGAAACGGAGAAACTATGATATAAGGAATATTTCATTGACTATTTTCATACTAAGTTCACTAGTAGCTGTTGCTCAATAGCCTCCCTGTATAGTCGTCTTCAAATGGATGAATCCTGGTTTAGCTATGCCCCGCCCATCTTTAGCTAAGCTCCATCCACATTTTGCCGGTGTTGGGAACAATCAATCCCTGCATTCCCTGAATCTCAATTTCCACAAAACTATACAGGTAACCTGTTGAATATTTTGAAACTAATTTGACTGCAACAACAGTGCCCAGTCAAATTAATTTCAAATATTCAACAGAATCTATTAAGCATCTATGACGGACTAAATTGTGTCATTCATGACATTGATTATGAAGTCAGCCTACATGTGACGTTGATTATGATGTCATATGATTCATCGATAAACTGGATTCATCTATTTCCATGCTTCCACTCCAAAATTGTGCTGGTACTTGTCTCAATGGACCTTTCCAGTTTTAGCTATGCCCCACCCACACCTCGCTCGTGTTCAGATCGATCGATCTCTGAATTCCCAGACTCAATTTACAGAAAACTATACAGGTAAGCTGTTGAATATTATGAAACTAATTTGACTGGGCGCTGTTGCTATCTATGGCAGCAACAGCGCCCAGTCATACTAATTTCAAAATGTTTCTTAAATAGCCAAAACATACAATTCGTACAACGTGTCAGACTATTAAGCGTTAAAGATGGGCTTAATCGAATCATTCATGACATCATAATTATGATGTCAGCATACACCTCATGTAGTTGATTATGACATCATATGATTGAGTGAGGAAATGGAGTCATGAATTCACGGACATGACCAGGATATTGTATAACGAGTGTAGATAATTGGATTAAATGGGTATATGGTATGGTCGACCAGCCACATAAAATGACGGATTATGGCTGATATGAATAGTTAAGAAATTTTCTTAAACATTTCACAGTCAAGATTCATCAAGAACATTGAAATTTTAGTTTAGTGAATGTCCATTTACAGGCCAAAAAGAAAACAAATCTTTTTAATTTATCACTGGAATTACTGCCTCTATTTTCAAACCTGTCATTCCAACTGGTCAAATCTTTAGCAAATATCTTCTCTTGGCTTGCAAACTGTTGAATATTTTGAAACTAATTTGACTGGGCGCTGTCGCTACAAAAGGCCTGAGGAAATGGGTTTTGACTGGCCTGAGTGTTAGAGTTAAAAGGTTTATAACTCTGTTTAAATTTGTTGTAGAATAGTTAAAGGAGGACTCATTAAACCTAAATTCTGTTGAAGCGAATTTCAATTGTTCTCATAAAAAATGTCAATTTGCAGACCAAGAGAGGATTATTTTTGAAAATGTATTACTGAAATGATTCTCGGTTTTGAGCCAGTCATTCCAGTAGTAAATCTTCAAAATCGGAAACTCATTTGCACACCAAAAGAAGACTAATTTGAAAATTTACCACTGGAACGACTGGCTCGATAACCGAGCCAGTCTAACCGAGCAAGTCATTTCAGTAATAAATTTTCAGCGTTCTCTTGGTGTGCAAATGGACATTTTGTATGAGAACAATGGATATTTTCTTGAACAAATTTTAGAGTTATAGGGTTAGCTAGTCTTCCTTTAATTTAGGAATAGGTTAACGTTGAACATTCAAGTAGCCAAACACAGCTTCTGCAATCGTCTTTGGAAATCTCCTTTTGCAGACCAAAAGAAGACTGTAAGACCAGTGCAGAAGCTGGCTGGCTGGCTTGAGTGTTAACTCTTTAACCCTCAAATTTGTTCAAGAAAATTTTGATTTCCTCAGAAAATATCCATTTGCAGACCAAGAGAAGACTATTTTTCAAAATTTACCACTGAAATGACTGGCTCGGTTATCGAGCCAGTCATTTCAGTGGTAAATTTTCAAAAATAGTCTTATCTTGGTCTGCAAATGGACATTTCTCAAGACCACTGCAGAATCCGTTTTTGGCTGATATGAGTGTTAGAGGGTTAAATTGTTAACCCATTCGTAATGACCATTTCTGCAGTCATATCCGGACAGTCCAGGACTGCTTAGACCAAGGCTAGCCAATGCTGGTGTATATATGGCTGTGAATATAGATCATTGTCTCATGCGGCAATCTATGTTTTGCCTGACAATTGACATATCTTTTTCAGATTGCCATTGTCACACAAGATCCTCAGCAGCATAGCATATACAGTGACACTACTCTTGTTTGGAGCTTTCGTCTGCTTCTACAAGTTAGCACCATTGTCATACGGATCTGTCTCCCTCAGCGCCGCGCAACTCGAACAGCTACAATGGTTAAAAAACTGGGAGTTCATCGTCCAGCAAGCATAGGATGGCATCTCCTCATCTACTATCCATCCAATAATGTATTTACTTGCCATTTGTTTATCCCATTTCATTCTACAATAAAAATGAACCAATAAGGGGTTTAAAGAAATGAGTTAATATTTGGCAAGATTATCTTCCTTAAACATGGAAATTGTTAAAAACAAGTGAGATACACTATAGTTGTCAGAAACCTTAACGAGTTTGACAGACTCACTGACCTGAAGACCGACTGATGGATTGACTGACAGACTGATGGATTGACTGACAGACTGATGGATTGACTGACAGACTGATGGATTGACTGACAGACTGATGGATTGACTGACAGACTGATGGATTGACTGACAGACTGATGGATTGACTGACAGACTGATGGATTGACTGACAGACTGATGGATTGACTGACAGACTGATGGATTGACTGACAGACTGATGGATTGACTGACAGACTGATGGATTGACTGACAGACTGATGGATTGACTGACAGACTGATGGATTGACTGACAGACTGATGGATTGACTGACAGACTGATGGATTGACTGACAGACTGACGGATTGACTGACAGACTGATGGATTGACTGACAGACTGATGGATTGACTGACAGACTGATTCATACTAGCTGTTAACCATTTAACACATAAATTTGTTCAAGAGAAGACTTGAAAATTTACCGATGGAATGACTGGCTCGATGACCGAGCCAGTAATTCCACTGGTCAATTTTCAAAATGAGTTCTTGGTTTGCAACTGGACATTTCTGAAGACGACTGCAGAAGTCGTTTTTTGGCCGACTTCAGGGTTAACAGGTATCTAAAAATCAAATTTTTGATTTTTTGGCAAAGTCAGCTACGCCGCAACTGTAGATCTTGCACTTATTTTAATCTGGATCACAGCCTCCCCTTAACCATTTAACACTTACGCCAAAAACGGCTTCTGCAGTGGTCTTGAGAAATGTCCATTTGCAGACCAAGAGATTACCTTTTTTAATTTACCACTGCAATGACTAGTCATTCTAGTGGTACATTTACAAAAATAGTCTTTTCATGGGCTGCAAATGGACATTTTCTATGAGAAAATTGAAATTTTCTTGAACAAATTGGATTGTTAAAGGGTTAAGAGGTGGACATCAAAACCCCTGCCTATGTCACAACTATATCCTGTCACACTTGTTAGTAAACATTAACATAGACATCAAAACCCCTGCCTATGTCACAACTATATCCTGTCACACTTGTTAGTAAACATTAACATATTTATTGTTACATGCTGTAATTTAAGTAATTAATCTAATTTGTTGATTAAAGGACAGGAAAAGGGAACTATCAAATGATGTTTATCGGTAATTTCATACAATATTAACCTTTTAATGGTGAAATTTGGTCAAGAAAATCAAAATATTTGTTTATTGAATGTCCATTTGCAGAATAAGAGAAGACGATTTTTGGAAATTTGTCCCTGTAATGACTGGCTTGGTTCAAGACCACTGCAGAGGCCGGTTTTTTCCGGCTTGACTATTAAAGGGTTAATATATAATACTACCGATAAAAAAATGGAAATTTTGTGAAAAAGCATTTACTCGCTATTTGCTTAACTTAGGACCACTTAGCGACGTTCCTGGTCCTTTACACTCTGTCGTATGTCAACTGTGCTGGTACTGCGTACCTGAATATAACAAAAGCAGACCTGAATGGAGTATCCTAAGCGGTAAGAATAGTACTCTCACTATAGAGTGACTATCTCACCTCTGTTAATTCACTGTTGATCCTTTTGAAAACATAATTTGAAAGTCAGATGATAACAACGTAGTCAGTTATATGAGCTACTCGTCGAAGGTTGTTAAGCCTGACGCTTGGTCTCGATGTGAGACCAAAAGTCTGAATGATCTGGACTGGAATTTTCTTCCCTTTTATACCCTTCCTGGACGAGCCTGTGGATTGAGTTGATCTTGACTAAATATGGGCAGAAAAGAACCAGATTGGCGGTTCCCCTGTTTGGAATTTTTGGGGGTTTGGCGGCCTGGTCAAACATTTACCGGTTGACCTGTTTTGGCGGCCTGTGACCATTTTTTGGCAGTTGTGACTTTTTTAACGCTTGTGCCAATTTTGGCGGCTTGACCGTTTTTTTGGCGGTGTTGATAATTTTTACCGGTTGTAAGTTTTTTGCCTGTTCCCCAATTTTTGGCGGTTGAGCAACTTTTTTGGCAGTTGTGGTAATTTTTAGCAGTTGTGAGTTTTTTACCGGTTGTGTCCATTTTGACGGTTGAAAAAGCTTTTGGCGGTTCATGATTATTTACCGGTTGTAGGTCATTTTATTAAAAAAAAATGTTCACGGGTTTCTGAAGGTCAAGATCGTAGAGGTATTGCTCCTTTAGTGGAGATTTTTTGCCTGCTTGTATGGGTAATGATCATGAGTGGTCATCACTGTTTTTGATTCAGACTTCATGGCGTTTCGTTCCTTGAGCGGAACTCATCAGAGGCGAAGTTTTGTCAACTGGGAGTGGGAATTCTTGGGTTCCACTTTGTTCTGATATGGCAACTATGGTGTGGGTATTTGGACTGATAGACAAGGTGTGTGTGCGACATCTTTGCCCAGTCTAGATGGTTTGGTGTATTCAACGGTGCATTATGTATCACAGTTACACAGTCAAAATCAAAACTGGTTAATTTGAATTTGAATAATTTGAAAGTCAACTGTTGTTTCTGGTGGAAGCAACAAGATTTGGTCAAAATGTATCCAGGGTCGTACCTACTGAATATTTTGAAATTTGTGTGACTGAAAGTAGGTCCTGTTGCTGGAAACAACGGCTTTCGATCAAACTGTTTTCAAATTAAACAGTATTTTACCTGTAGAATGTAGTGGCTAATCAGCTTAACGCAAATATAACTGAAATTGTACGATACGCTGTAGAGGATAATATTTATTCCCTCTGCAATACACCAGAGGACTGGACCAGCAGTGTCACTTATTGGTTCCCACCCGAGCGACATAAATGCTATTTCTTTAACTTATTCTGGATTTTTACGGGTGGTTATAGGTTGATTATTATATATAGTTATCATTCAACAACATTTGTGAGATCCCTCATCTTTTACTTTAAATTACAAATAATAATCACTGAACATTGCAAATTGGCAAGGACAGTAATTCAACATTTGCATACTTATAGCCATCCATGATGAAGCAATCAAATTGTTTTTATATTGTACAGTATTTAGATGCTTGGTATAATTAATTAACTTACAATTTAGATAATTAACTTGTCTAAAGATTAACTTACAGGTGACTGACATAACTCTTGAAATCCCATTACTAGCTCAATCTCAAAACAAACATATAAATATATTTTGAAGGATTTTTTTATTAGCCCTTTCACCGAGGAATTTCAAGATATTTAATAGAATGAGTGTTATATCATAAAAATATACATTTTCCATGATTTGTCGGTGAAAGGATTAAGAATTGTTGCTTATTTACATTTGGTCAGAATATCCAATATATTTCTGTTATCTTAAACCTTTAGCCCGTACAGATTGTGCAAAGTGAGTATAATACAACAAACATTCTGTTGAATATTTTGAAACTAATTTGACTTTGACATGTTCCTGACTATAGCATCAACAGGTTCCAGTCAAATTAGTTTCAAAATCTTCAACAGCTTTCCAGTATAGTTGTCTTGAGAGATATTAGACTTGTTTCACAAAGTGGGCAATGATTTGTGTGGAATAATATGCCTTTTAGAATAAGGTATATGCCAATTTTGGGCAATTTAGCGATTTTTGTATTTATATAAGTAGCCTGCGTGAAACTTGCCTCTGGTATATAGGGTTAACCAATTAATGGGCAAGCTGACCTCTTCATTGGTCTTGCGGAATGTTCATTTGAAGCCCAAGAGAAGACTTAAACTTTACCACTGGAATGACTGGCCCAATAATGGATCCAGTCATTTCATTGGTAGATTTTCAAAAATAGTCTATTGGGAACAAATGAACATTCAATAAGCGAATGTTTAGATTTTCTTCAGCAGATTTAACCATTAGCCTTCTAACCCTAAAATTTGTTTAAGAAAGTTGCAATTTTCTCAGAAAATGTTCATATGCAGATCAAGAGATTATTTTTGAAAATTTACCATTGGAATGACTGGCTCGGTTATCAAGCCAGTCATTCCAGTGATAAATGCTAAAAAATAGTCTTCTCTTGGCCTTCAAATGTACATTTCTCAAGCCCACTAGGCAGTGATTGGCTCTCGAAGAGCGGCCTGACTGACGTCTGCTACGTGTTGTAGTCAAAGTCTGATTAGCATGATTTGTTGGGAAACGGTTATTTATATACTTTTCGTGAAGCCGTCCGGCTCTCGGCTCTGCCATTTGATTTGTCAAATTGGTGTTAGTAATGGAAATCTCTATTCTGATTGGTTGAGATATGTAGGACAATACAGAGCCGTTGGTTGGCAGCTCTAGAGCTCATAGGAATACCAGTTAATTTTTTAAAAACGGAGAGGACAGCAATAGCACAACTCATGAAGCAAGACGATATTATCGTGAAAAGGGCGGACAAGTGCCAAGCCACTGTAATTCAAAACACTTGATTACATTAGCGAAGCCAACAGACAGCTTTCTAACAAAAATTTCTATCTGGAGCTCCCAGAAGACAGAACAGCTATCCACACGAAACTTATCCAACAATGCCTGGGCGAATTACTATGAGATGGATAGATCACTGCAGAATTAGCATCCAATCTGGTACCAAAAACAGCGCGCTTCTATCTATTACCAAAAATACTTAAAGCTAAAATAGGCAATTTGGTCCCAGGTAGACCAATAATAAGCGGCAATGGATGCCCAACAGAACTAATCAGCAGCTTCGTTGATGAACATATCAAAATCCATGTCAAAGAAATCAAATCCTACGTTAAGGACACCACTGATTTCATCAAATTAGTTGACAATTTTGGCACAACAAAAAATGACGTATTACTAGTCACAATGGACGTCACATCTCTACACAAATATCCCAAACCAAGAAGGCCTACGAGCTATAGGCAGATTCGTACGGCGCTATGTCATCCTAGGACCGTTGTCTATCAGACTACTCAACCTCCTCAAGTTGGTCCTAGAATTAAACAACTTCGAATTCTATGCAAAACACTACAAATAGGAGGTACGGCAATGGGGAGTAAAGCTGCTTGCACATATGCATGCTTCATGAACGAGTTAGAAACAAAACTCCTTGAGCAGGCCCCACCCACTCCCACCACCAGCCAGCCCTTTACTTAAGATATATAGACGTTTCTCCTTATACACAAAACTAACAGATACACATGGCTATGTACATTACGGACAATGCCTCCGTTTGCGTAGGATATGCTCTATAGACAAGGATGACCTCACACACAGCGCCAACTTAATAAGTCACTACGAATCCGGAGGATACCCCAAAGCACTCTTGAAATTAGCACAAGAAAATGCATTCTCACACAACAGAGTCCCTCATCCACCCAACAGTCAGACCGGATGCAGTAATATCAGCAAGTATTTTAGATAGCAGCCAAAGATGTCGCCTTGCTTTCCCTGAAAAACCCATGTTTGGCTTGAGATGTAACAAAATGATCAAAGTTGATGTGATCAGAGCACTTCTAAACAATCCAGACATCATCTAGCCCACCCATAGAAATATCTTGAAACCATGCCCAAAAGGCAAATGTGATTTCTGCAAAGTAATGGATCAAAGCAGATGGTTTCGGAGTCACCACACAAAACTCACATACCCAGCTAAAATAGTCGGAAATTGGCAAACAAGAAACGTTATTTACATGATAACTTGTGGACATTGCAAAAAACAATACGTGGGAGAGACAAAAAGAATGGTCAAATTCAGAATGCAGGAGCACCTACGCTCGATCATAAATTTCCAGAAGCACATAGGATACGACACACCTGTATCGAGACATTTCACATCTGACAATCACACAGAATTTACGTTTTTATTAAGGAGCTATTTTTACACATTATTTTCTATCTGTTCCATTACTCGTTAACTCACCTGGCCAGAATGGCAAGGTGAACTTATACTATCTGTCATCCATCCATCTGTCAGTCAATTTCTTCGATTTGACAATTTTCTCAAAACTGCTTAAAAGTCCATTCTGAGCCAATATTAATCAAACTTAACCCCTTAACACTCATATCAGCCAAAAACAGCTTCTGCAGTTGTCTTGCGAAATGGCCATTTGCAGACCAATAGAAGACTTTTTGAAAATTTACCACTCAAATGACTGGCTCGATAACCGAGCCAGTCATTGCAGTGGTAAATTTTCAAAAATAGTCTTATTGAACTGCAAATCGACATTTCCTGAGAAAATTTAAATAATCTTAAACATTCGAGGGTTAAAAGAACCCTAGGGAGACGAGTTTAGGAAAAATTAAGGTAAATGTTTTCGCTAGCTGCCATGGTATTCTAAAAACTCACAAAATTATGTTTAAAGGAATACTCTTTTCTTGTTACTTGGCTGTAAGGGACCAGGATTTAGGCTTCTGATCTTGCTAAATTTTTAAGAATACTTCGAATACTGTAGCTGAGCATCTTGGTCCCTGTTTCCCTTCAGAACAATATTTTTTATTCATTCTAACAATACTGCTGCCGAGAGATGTTGATGTCATAATGCAAAAATGAATAGCTTGAATGAACTGGACATTGCAAATCACTCCTTTCAAAAATCAAATATCCTGACACACGAGTTGATTGCCCCGCCCATTTCTAGCTGCTCACGTTTTGCGCATATTGGGATTGTGATTTTTTTTCATGCTTTAATAAATAACAGCTACGCCATACATAATGTGCCTTACCACTTTGTGAGACACCGACTACCTTAGCCCATGAATTTTTTTTTTTTAATTTCATAGAAAATGTCTATTTGCAGACCAAGACTATTTTTGAAAATTTACCACTGGAATGACTGGCTCGGTTATCGAGCCAGTCATTTCAGTTGTAAATTTTCTAAAATAGTCTTCTCTTGGTCTGCAAATGGACATTTCTCAAGACCATTACAAAAGCCATTTTTGGATGATATCAGTGTTAAATGGTTATGCCTGTAATGGTCAGGCCAGCCAGCAGCAATGTCCATTTGCAGGCCAAGAGACTATTTTTTTAAAATAACTACTGGAAAGCAAGTCCATCCCGTGGTAAATTGTAAAAAATGGCCTTCGCTGGGCCTGAAAATGGACCTTCGATGAGCAAATATGTTGATTTTAAAATTTAATCATTATCCATCTGACTGCTGAGTTTTTGCACATGACATATTCCAGGTCTTATATCTCTGGACGTGCTAAATATATAGAAAACAATCTGACTGAAAATTGTTAGTGGCTAGTTTCAAAATATCCAGCAAGTCCAGAGTAATTGTCTATTGAAATTGTTGTTTGGTGGCTTGCAGCAGTGACAGTTACAAATTTTCTTTCTGTTAGCTGTTGCGCAAAATCATAGAGAAAGCATGTATGAATGTCATTGTTTATTCTGCATTATGTAATTCTGGTCATGGAAATCATTGAATTGTACAATGAGTTCAATCACTGCTTACAGATAACTATTGTGATAAGCGGCTGTTCAAGTGAGCACAATATTATACACACATTTTTAATCAATGTAAAAATACTTTTATACATTCGTAAAATACTTTATGTACAACTTTTTTATTCAATAACAGTGTGTAATCATTGTACAGCCGAGGTCACAGCTTTGTTTGATATTTGTACTAATATATATAAATATAGTGTTTATTATTGGTTTTTTCTATGGTATGATTTACATTAAAGTATCGCTGTACACAAGACATTCATGTCTTCTTATTTTCTGTGACATGAGGGTCAGTGGCCAGAAAAAACAGTATTTCATTAACATGTTCAGAAGGACAGAAATTTGAGATACTGGTAGCAAACCCTAATCAATATCCATCCCTAAAGCCATTTAGATAGTTGATGTAATTACTTCATATTTGGATACATGGTAAAATGTGTCTGCTGCTAAGTACATAAATGGATGGAGATATTTCCTATTTTTATCGGAAATCCTATTTTTTGCTAAGCAGATTTATAGGAAATCCTATAATTTTGCTTGCTAGGTTTTCAAGAAGAATCAAACAAGTATCTTTAAGATGATAGAGATTAACATTTTAGACCACTTTAATATCAACTTATATTGATTCATCAGTCCTTTAATTTTCATTGAATTGCGGAAAGTGTAATTTTTCCTTTAGTGGTCACGATTGGTCAGGAAAACCTAAATTTGTGCTTAGTAAATACCCATTTGCAGGTTGTGAGAAGACAAATTTTGAACATTTATCAGGGGTAAATTCCAAAAAGTGTTAATTCGTTTAGGAGATTGTGATGGTTTCTAATTCAAGGACTGACATTTCGCATCGAACCATTTCCTAATTTTTTATTCGAGATCGATCACTATCATATATTCTCCTACAAAGCTAAGGACATTCTCTCGACGCTGCAGGATGTTTCATCACTACTGCAATTTATTTGCTTGCAGGTGTATCCGGGAGATGTACTGAAAGCATTCTCAATCTGTAGCTAATGCATCTTGGCAACAAATTGCAAGAATGTTACCAATCTACTCAGACATGATATATGTATTTAAAACTTATACATGGTAGTAAAAGATGGATCAATAGAGGAATCCAGTCTATCGATCAATTATGTGGCGTCATAATTAACTACATCACATGTAGGCTGATGTCACAATCAAATACCTCATGAATGATGTATCGAAGTCCGTCATAAAAACTTAATATTTAAAACTAAATAATAAACATTCTGTTGAATATTTTTAAACTAATTGGACTGGGCATATGGCAGCAACAGCACCCAGTCAAATTAGTTTCAAAAAATTTAACAGCTCACCTCTGTAATTCTTTGGAAATTGAGATTCAGGGAGTTCAGGGTTCGATCAATCCCAACACAGGCAAAGTGTGGGTGGAGCTTAGGTAGAGATGGGTGGGGCATATCTAAAACTGGATTCATCCATTTCTAGCTACAAGTGACATATTTTGATTATGAATCAGATACTTGAGTGTTACGTTGTATCCTCCCATTCACCAACTCCATATTCATGATAAGTGGCCCTTCTGTCATGGAACTGAATTATCAGACATATTATCATCGAAATACATTATCAAAGGTTTGGTGAGGAGAAGTGTCTGTCAAAAATAAATTGAACATTTTCAGAATCTGTGGATCAGAAAATTATTGGCTAAATTGAAAGCATTATAGACCTCAAGGATGGGCTGTATTATTTTATCAAAGCATGCCCATCTATATAAGACAATACACAGGTGGAGTAGCCTTTGCTAAGATGGGATTATATTCTGGGTGAAAAGTCAAAATTGGCCAAGAAAATCAAGAAAATTTTGACTTGCTTTATTATGGAGCTAGTAATTTTAGTGGTACTATTTCAAGAACAATCGTGGCCTGCAAATCGCTAGTCATAAGGCTAGCTTTTGCTGCATTAAAGCCATGGTTAATACAGGGACACCACCAGACAAGCAAAAACCAGGATGTGTATGGATAATATGCGTCACATGTATGGATAATTGGCGTCACAGTCATATGCCATGTTGTGGGCTAATCTGGATGATATTTGTCTTTCATTGGCTGAAGTGCAGAAGGAAGCCAATCATGATCAGATGGCAGAAGATATTGATCCACCTTTCAATATTCACGACTCATAAAGCAAAGGTTGTGGTTTAAATCCCTGTCCATACCTCATGAGCACTAAGCGTCAAACTGGTCGTGGAGTGGATGAGGCTCATGCGGGATGAATAATTCATTAATCAAATAATTAGTCTGATAGCACTGTCAGCCATCACAACGACTAGACTGACTGGAAAGCCTCTTGCATGGCAAGTTCCTTCATTGTGTTAAATTGGCAATCAAAATTCTGTATACAAGTTCTGAAGCCTAGAGCCATAGGGTCATTCCAGCTAAATTAGGTTGAAATCCCATTTTGGCAATTTCCAGTAAATTTTACATAAAATTTTCACCCAAAACATTTAACAATCAAAATTCTGTACACAAGTTCTGTAACCTACACTCATATGTCCCATAGAGTCCTTCCAGCCAAATTAGGTTGAAATCCGCCAAATGGTTAATGAGTAGCGTTTTTAAGCAAAAGTTGACAGACTGACAATGGATGGTCGCAATGGCAAACGCTCACTTGGCCATTCTGGCCAGGTGAGCTACCAATACATTCAACACTGAATAACAAGAACGACTGCAATATCTTTATTCCAAAAAGCATATAAAAACAGGTCTTTAACACTATCACAGATATAGCTTTATCATGACTCATGTTAAGCTCATCACTGATCTTACATAAAATACATCGTTTCAACATTTTAATGGTCAAGAAGATTGAGAATTTGTCAACTTGCAGGCCAACAGAAAACTATTGTTTTAATATTTACCAATGGAAAGACTGGCTCATTTAATGAGCCAGGCATTTCAGTGATAAATTATCAAAAATAGTATACTCTTAGTCTGCAAATGGACATTTCTTGACCACTGTACAGGCAGGTCTTTCAACAGCTGGCATCATTAGAGTTAAATATCTTAGTTAAAATGATGCTAATCTCTTCTCAAATATTGTATTGTACCGATGGAGTATGGTTTATAGATTCCACATCATTCATATCCCGTCACATTCCCGCATCTGTATCACAATTATCTGCTTTGTCATATCCCGTCACATTCCCGCATCTGTATCACAATTATCTGCTTTGTCATATCGCGTATATGTTGAACAGTTATCTCCACCATTTTGTCTCCTAAAGCGATAGTGTGCGATGTCATATACAAATGTAGGTGCCAATTACTTTCTTTACTATGTAATACACATCTCGTTGAATATTTTGAAACTAATATGGCAACAACTTCCAGTCAAATCAGTTTCAAAAAATATTCAACAGCGTGCCTGTATGATTGCTTTTATACCGCATTGCCAAACTATAGCTGGCACCTCTATGACTGAGCTTATAACCCGATGCAGACAGGCCAGTCCTTTTCTGATTGGTTGAAAAGTTAATCATGACGGCCATCATAGGATGTAAAAATGTATCAACATTTATCTACTAAAGCCAGAATATCTTTTGTTGTCGGCACGATAAAAAGCTAATATGTCATAGATGGATTATGGGTGGCAAATTCTATTGCCTGAATGGTTACTATAAGACAAGGTGAGATTCCCGTTAAACAGTAACTTTTGTAACTAGTTTGTGTTCTTTAACTGTCTAACTGTTGCGAGGCATGAGACAATAATCTTACTGGACACCAACTCTGAGCCTGCTGAATATTTTGAAAACAATTTGACTCAGCAGGCCCAGAATTAAATTCCATGGAAAATGTAGTCTGCAGAAATTTAGCCGGCAGACAGTTATATTACGCGTATAATAAATGGAAACAATTGTAGTTCCTTTTAAGATATGTAAATATTAACCAGACTGGCTGTGCATGTGTCAAGTATGCACTAACATGCCTGCACCGCAAATTTGACTGAACACAACATATAGAGCATCTCCAATGAGTTGATATTTAACCCTTTAACGCTAAAATTTATTCAAGAAAATGTCAATTTTCCCATAGAAAATGTCCATTTGCAGACCAAGGGAAGACTATTTTTGAAAATTTACCACTGGAATGACTAGCTCGATTATCGAGCCAGTCATTCCAGTGGTAAATTTTCAAAAATAGTCTTCCCTTGGTCTGCAAATAGCCATTTCTCAAGACCGCTGCAGAAGGAGTGTTAAAGGGTTAATATCAAAGCTACCGCATCAACTGACTTGTTTTATGGCAGGTATTTTTCTTTCACCACACCCATCTCTGATGGTATAATGGAGTTCTCAAAATCTAAATATGTCCCCTATTCACTTTTATAATCTTTAGGTAAATACGGTCAAATCACGAAAAAGGGATGCAAGCATGACACTAAATTTTATAATTACATACTATCACATCCCGGACAAATTAAAACGTATAAATTATGTAATTCTCTCTCAAACCACTAATGGTAACATGCATTCTACGTTTTCTTTTAACCAGCTTAACCTGATGTATGCGATTATGTGACTGACAGACGGCGTCACGCATCAGAAATTGATACTCACAGATCATGTGACCACTACCATAACGGAGTTGACATACTGAGTGGCTTCAATCGATTTGATCGCTGTTGGTGCGATTCTGGTGAAAATATCTAGCATTCCATCAATTTTTTTAGTTGTCGGCGACAAAAATTGTATTCTCCATAACACACACATGCTCGCATACATATAATTTTAGTTTCAGTTGCAAGCAATCAAAGCCACAAGTTACTGGAAACAAAAGTTGCCTGTATGCAGCACTAGGCATTACTGAAGATAGACATGTATTGATAAGATTATATCACTTGTTCACGTCCATTTGCAGACCAAAAGACGAGTATCTTTGAAGATCTGTGACTGGTATAACTGGCTTGATTATCAAGGCAGTCATTTCAGATATAAATTTTCAAAAATACTTTTCTTGGCCGGTAAATGTATATTTCTGACGACAACTGTAGAGGTAAGTTTAGGTAGGTTTGACCATCAAAGGTTTAAATCAATATCCTCCGACATGGTTACATCTGGTCATTTACTGAAATGTGTTTTCAATTGATTAGTCATTTTCAAAACTGTTGCAAGCCGTTGTCTTCGATAGATCCACCCAAGCTTTGCCCGTGTTGGGATCAATGGATCTCTGCACTCTCTGAATCTCAATTTCCAGAAAATTCTACAGGTAAGCTGTTGAATATTTTAAAACTAGTTTGACTCCTCAAATTAGTTTCAAAATATTCAACAATGTTTATTAAATAGTAAAGATGTACAATTTGTGCAACTTGAGGGACTATTAAGCATTTGTGACTGACTAAATTACGTCATTCACGACGCAATTGATTATGACATCAGCCTACATGTGATGTAGTTGATTATGACGTCATATATATGATTGACTCAGAAACTTGATTCATCAATAGGTACGGATGATATAAAAATAGGCTTCTTCCTAGCCCCATTGCCAACCAACAAATAAAATTCGATCAACATACTCCATAGAAAAGCTAACCTATTGAACGGAAACCAAAGTTCTGCATGCACACAAGATATACAGAATGATGGATGGATGGATAGACTAAACAATTAAAATTTCATCCTTGCCCCAGGAAGTGGGTAAAAATTGTGATGGCATACTGACAAGCACAATAACTAGAAAACATTTGACACCGCAATCGCTGAAAATATGTAGTAGGTAGCAATTTTATTCAAAGCCTTCATATTAAAAAAAGTTTTTGCATTAAAAATCCCATTTTCACCCAAAATCTTGGATCTATAAAGAGGAATCCTCCAAAAGGCACCTAAACCATAAAGAAGCTCCCTGCTAAGTTTCATTAAATTATTTTAAGCGATTCTGTATGTTATGCTATTTACGAGAAAATTGACAAAAATCATGAGTATGTATTAACAAGAGCTCCGCAAACGGCGCATAATACCCCGCCATTATAGCAAACCAATGAATGAGAGCTATCAGAAAATATTTATTTCTTCCTCAGACCCAGACCAGTCAGTCTTTTGAAGTGTTAATGCGATCTGTTAAACGGTCAAGGAGGTATTGTCCGGAAACCAATTGTCAAGTTGGCCGCCGCTGACTGGTGGCCATATTGGATTTTGGATTATTGTAAATTTCGCTACGTGTCTTCACCAGACATATTTCACCCACCTTATGAAGTGATCCGATAAATAGTAATGGAGATATCATCCAGAAACCAACATTCAACATGTCAGCCCATGGCTGGCGGCCATCTTGGAGTTCCGATCATAGTCAATTTCGATGTTTCATTTCCATACCTCGTCCAACCACCGTATGAAGTTTCAAAGCGATCCGATAAACGGGAACAGAGTTATCATCCGGAATCCAATTTTCAAGATGGTGGCTGGTGGCCATCTTGGATTTTGGATCATTGTCCATTTGGATAGGTTTCTTCCTCGGGAGCTAGTCCAACCACCCTATGAAGTTTCAAAGCGATCTGATAAACGGTTAAGGAGTTATCATCCAGAAACTAATTTTCAAGGTGGCTGGCAGCCATCTTGAATTTTGAATCATTGTAAATTTCAATAGGTTTCTTCCCCAGACCTAGTCCAACCACCCTATGAAGTTTCAAAGCGATCCGCTAAACGGTAAGAGTTATCATCCGGAAACAAACTTTCAAGATGGCCGTTGGTGGCTGGTGGCCATCTTGGATTTCGGATCATCGTCGATTTTGATAGGTTTCTTCCCCAGACCTAGTTCAACCACTCTATTAAATTTCAAAGCGATCCGATAAACGGTAACAGAGTTATCATCTGGAAACCAATTTTCAAGATGGTGGCTGGCGGCCATCGTCGATTTCGGAGTTATCATCCGGAAAGCACTCTGCCACCCGCACGCCCGGGCGGACAGCGCCATTACATAATACACCGCCAAATTTTTTGCCAGGGTATAAAAAGCCAATTTTCACCCAAAATTTTGGCCCTGTGAAGGTGAATCCTTCAAAACTAACATCTGTGTATCATAACTGAGGCATACACCAAGTTTCATTAAAATATCTGAAGTGGTTCTGTATGATACGCTGTTTATGAGATATTGTGGATGGACAGACAGACAGACAGACGCTGTGATTACCATAGGGTTCCTGCACCTTCCGGTGTAGGGCCCTAACAAGAATTGTAATCACAAGTCCAGAATGGCAGTTATTGAATTATGAAGATCATAAATCAACTATGCCACATGGCTTTGCAGCTCTCACGCAATCTTCTGGTACTCCAGCAAAGGGCAATATCTGCCCGGGGTCACACAAATCTGAAGAACTTTTCTTCATAGGATTTTCTTTCCGGTACACAGAGTGATCTGAAATATGAAACTGAGGATAATGGTAATTCTAGTCCCTGACAGAGAACTTCTGGAATTCACGCTCAGTTACTTCTCGCTCATTGGTGAATTCAGCATTTTCTATCCTCGAGTGTGGGCTGCCTGTCTTCCGCAGCCATTCTTTCCTAAATAAAATAAAATAGCACCAATATTAGTTAACCATGTAACCCTCGAATTTGTTCAAGAAAATTTTAATTGTCTCATAGAAAATGTCCATTTGCAGACCAAGAGAAGACTGACTATTTTTTTTAATTTAGCGCAGGTTTGACTCACTCGATTATCGAGCCATGGCTCGGTTATCGAGCCAGTCATTCCAGTGGTAAATTTTCAAAAATAGTTTTCCACCAGACAATAATTTTAATGAGCAAAAACTCTCGACTTGCTGAATATTTTGAAAACAATTTGACTGAAAGTTGTTGGTGGCTGAGCCACCAACAACTTTCAGTCAAATTGGATTTCAAAATAGTCAGCATGTCCTGAGATATAACTCTTGGAATACGCCATCTGCAAAAACCCAGCAGTCAGACAGTTAAGGTACAATATATCTATAGTTAAATTAGTTTAATTACTGTATATGAAACCCCCCTTGAAGCCTGGACAAGAGTTGTATATCATGTTCAGTAAACCATGAAAAAGAGATCACATAAATGTGAAAGAGGACAGTTGACCTACTTTGATACATGGCACACCTTTATGGTATGATGCATCCATATACCAAGCTTGATGACTACGTAAACAATTCAGAAAGTATAGTAATTTTGACATTTCTTTACCAAACTTGGCGGGCGACCATCACTGTGAACACAGGCTACTAGCTCTATATAAACGGAGACTATCGGCCAAAGATATACTATTTCTCGACTAAATGCTGCACTCGATTATAGGACGCAGGCTGAAATTGGACTAAAATCCTCACAAAAAAACTTGTATTCACGTATAAGACGCTGTGAAATTTAGAAAAACCTAACTTTAAAAAAATTGAAAATTGTTATAAAAAAGTAACATCACTCAGCCAGCAGCTGAGCTAAATCCTGGCATATTTTTGCTTATGTCCACATATGTTCAAGATAAAACAAAGTTTACCCCATACTCTTGGGATAAAAATATACATTAAAACAGTTTTGAAACAAAAAATACCCTCCTTATAATTTCATCACATAAAACTTTATGAAAATTGCTTTGTTTACCCCATGTTTAGGTGGCTTTTTCTATTCTCTGCTGTACAAAGAGAATTATCCAATCAAAATCCGGAGCACAATGAAGAATAAATTATTATTCCAATCAAAATTCAGGATTTATATAATTTTACCAAAAAACTGCATCCTTTAGTCCAGATTTAATGTTATTTTCCACATGGGAACCGATAGTAAAACAAGAGGCCCAAGGGCCTGTGGCGCTCACCTGGACCATTAGCATTTGAACCATTTGCATTTAAATAGATATGACGAATAATTTTCGGAAAATCCAAGATGGCCACCCAAAAAAAATGACCAATCAAAATTCAGAATAGAAGTTCGAGAGTCTACTGTGATAGGGTTACTCTAGCCAAATTTGGTTGAAATATGTCAAGCGACTAAGGAGAAGCAATGTTTTGACAATTTCTGGTAAATTTTTCATAAAATCTTAAGATTTTCACCCAAAAAGTTGATCAATCAAAATTCTGAAGAGTTTATAGAGCCTACCACCATAGAATCCATCTAGTGAAATTTGGTTGAAATATGTCAAGCAGCTAGAGGATGAGTAGCAATTTTACAATTTCACGATTTTCACCCAAAAAATTGATCAATCAAAATTCTGAATGGATAATCTAGAGCCTATGGCCATAGGATCCTTTCAGCCAAATGTGGTTAAAACTGGTCAAGATGCTAATGAGAAGAAGCAATTTGACAATTTCCAGTACATTTAAAATAAAATCTAAGATTTCACCCCAAAAAATTGACGAATCAAAATTCTGTATGGATATTCTAGAGCCCATCACACCACAGGCTCCTTTCAGCCAAATTTAGTTGAAATTGCTCAGTATGTTAAGGAGAAGAAGCAATTTGACAATTTCCGGTACTTTTTCATAAAATCTAAGATTTTCACCAAAGAAATTTAGGAACCAAATTCTGAATGGATGTTCTAGAGCCTATAACCATAGGATCGTTTTAGCCTAATTTGGTTGAATTTGGTCAAAATGGTAAGGATTTGACAATTTCCGGTACATTTTTAATAAAATCCCAGATTTTCACCCAAAAAATGTATGAATCGAAATTCTGAATGGAAGTTCTAGAGCCTATGGCCATAGGATCCTTTCAGCCAAATTTGGTTGAAATCGCTCAGAATGTTAAGGAGAAGCAATTTGACAATTTCCACTACATTTTTCATAAAATCTAAGATTTTCACCCAAAAAATTGATCAATCAAAATTCTGAATCGATGTTCTAGAGCCTATGGCCATAGGATCGTTTCAGCCAAATTTGGTTGAAATCGCTCAGAATGTTAAGGAGACGAAGCAATTTGACAATTTCCGGTACATTTTGCATAAAATCTAAGATTTTCACTCAAAAATTTGTCAAATCAAAATTCTGAATGGAGGTTCTAGAGCCTATCACAATATGATCCTTTAAGCCCAATTTTGTTGAAATCAACCAAAATGGTAAGAAGAAGCAGTTTGACAATTTTCGGTAAATTTTTAATAAAATTTAAGATTTTCACCCCAAAAATTGAGGAATCAAAATTCTGAATGGATGTTCTAGAGCCTAGAACCATAGGATCGTCTTAGCCTAATTTGGTTGAAATCGGTCAAAATGGTAAGGAGAAGCAATTTGGCAATTTCCGGTACATTTTTCATAAAATCTCAGATTTTCACCTAAAAATTTGACGAAACAAAATTCCAAATGGAGGTTCTGGAGCCTACACCCATAGGGTACTTTCAGCCAAATTTGTTTGAAATCGGTCAAGTGGTTAATGAGGAGTAGTGTTTTAAAGCAAAAGTTGACGGACAGACGACTGACGGATGGTCGCTACGGCATAAGCTCATTTGGCCCTTCGGTCCAGGTGAGCTAATAATCAGATATCACTTTTATCATATATTTATTATTACTAGATCAAGCTGACATAATTTATATCTGACTTGTAGTCTTTACCAAAACGTGCCACTCAGAAAGCCAGGTCCAAATGTACAAAGAAATAAACAAATTATCTTCCTTTTTCCATTTTTCTCATTGACCTCAATAGGCCCACTCCAAATGTCCAAGAGGCTGTAATTCCATTAGATGTTGACAACTTAACACGATTCTCATAACCAACCTGGTTTCTGAAGCTATCGCTAGGATAATGACATCGTTACACTCATGTTATGCTATTGGAGTAACGATATCGCTATCCTAACGATAGCTTCGAGAACATGGGCCCAAATATATATTGCTAATATCAACAATTTCCCAAAGTTTAGGATTAATATATTGAACATTAAGAAAATGAGCCACATTTCCTATTCAATACTTCAAAAACTACCCAGGCTTCAATACAGTGAGGGTATTAACTCTAGTTTTTATTCACCGCCAAAAAAATTGGCGACGTAAATGACGATGATCCGAAATCCTAGATGACCACCGGTGGCCATCTTGAAAATTGGTTTCCAGATGATAAATTTTGTTACCTTTATCGGATTGCTTTGAAACTTCCTAGGGTGGTTCTATTAAGTCTGGGGAAGAAAACTATCGAAAACGACGATGATCCTAGCTCCCAGATGGCCGCCAGCCACCCGCCGCTATCTTGAAAACTGGTTTCTGGATGATATCGCTGTTACCGTTTATACCTTTAAAACTTCATAGGGTGGTTGGACTACGTTTGGTGGAGAAAGCTCCTTGACCGTTTGGCGGATAGCTGGGTCTGAGGAAGAAATTGCTATTTTCCAATAGCTTTCATTCATTTTTTTGTCATCATGGAGGGGTATTACGCAACGTTTGCGGTGATCTTGTTTAATACGTATTCATATCATTTTCCTCCTCCTAATAGATTATGTTACTAGGGACATATTTGCCAAATTTAGTTTTAAACCATAAACAAATGGCGAGATATCCTACTTTTGTTGACGAACGATGCTAGAGAATGGTTGGCCATGACCTAGTTTAGCCCCCCCCCCCCAAATGACCATAGCGCAAAAACAAGTGGCAACCGGCCTATTGATGATCCCAGTGACCCATGTAATGCAACCAACATGGATGACACATTGTACTAAACTTTGCTTGTCACTGTCACATTTTTGCCACTCCAGTCTTGAGGAATGCCCATTTGCAGGACAACAGAACAATACTTTTGATAATTTATGACCAGTTGGGATATCTGGCCCAATAACCGAGCCTGTCATTCCAGTGCTGTTAGCGGTAAATTTTCAAAATAGTGTTCGTGACATGCAAATCATTATTCAATAAGCAAAATTTGTCATTCTCTTCAACAATCTTGACAATGGATGAATCTTTTAGCTTTTTCCTATCCATCTCTAGTTAGGCTCTGCCCACACTTTGTCCGCATCTCTAGTTAGGCTCTGCCCACATTTTGTCCGCATCTCTAGTTAGGCTCTGCCCACACTTTGTCCGCATCTCTAGTTAGGCTCTGCCCACATTTTGTCCGCATCTCTAGTTAGGCTCTGCCCACATTTTGTCCGCATCTCTAGTTAGGCTCTGCCCACATTTTGTCCGCATCTCTAGTTAGGCTCTGCCCACACTTTGTCCGCATCTCTAGTTAGGCTCTGCCCACATTTTGTCCGCATCTCTAGTTAGGCTCTGCCCACACTTTGTCCGCATCTCTAGTTAGGCTCTGCCCACATTTTGTCCGCATCTCTAGTTAGGCTCTGCCCACACTTTGTCCGCATCTCTAGTTAGGCTCTGCCCACATTTTGTCCGCATCTCTAGTTAGGCTCTGCCCACACTTTGTCCGCATCTCTAGTTAGGCTCTGCCCACATTTTGTCCGCATCTCTAGTTAGGCTCTGCCCACACTTTGTCCGCATCTCTAGTTAGGCTCTGCCCACACTTTGTCCGCATCTCTAGTTAGGCTCTGCCCACACTTTGTCCGCATCTCTAGTTAGGCTCTGCCCACATTTTGTCCGCATCTCTAGTTAGGCTCTGCCCACACTTTGTCCGCATCTCTAGTTAGGCTCTGCCCACACTTTGTCCGCATCTCTAGTTAGGCTCTGCCCACATTTTGTCCGCATCTCTAGTTAGGCTCTGCCCACACTTTGTCCGCATCTCTAGTTAGGCTCTGCCCACACTTTGTCCGCATCTCTAGTTAGGCTCTGCCCACACTTTGTCCGCATCTCTAGTTAGGCTCTGCCCACATTTTGTCCGCATCTCTAGTTAGGCTCTGCCCACACTTTGTCCGCATCTCTAGTTAGGCTCTGCCCACACTTTGTCCGTATTGAGATCGATCACACCCTGAACTTCCCGAGTCTCAATTTCCGGAAAACTATACAGATAAGCTGTTGAATATTTTGAAACTAATTTGACTGGGTATGGCAGCAACAGCGTTCAATCAGGTTAGTTTCAAAATATTCAACATAATGTTTATTAAATAGTAAAGACATACAATTCATACAACTGAGACGTTTAAAATTTCATGACAGACTTGGCCACATCATTCATTACATATTTGATTCTGACGTCAGCCTACATGTGACGTATTGATTGATTTCATATACTTATCAACAGATTGGATTCCTATATTAACGCATCAGTGCTCAAAACTTACCTTTGCAGTGCTCTAGACTTGCTAGATATCTTATTTCAGGGAAGGAGAAATAATTTTTTTAATTTACCACTTGAATGATTGGCTCGGTAACCAAACCAATCATTCTAGCGGTAAATCTTTTCAGGAATAATCATCCATTGAACTGCAAATGGACATTCTCTAAATAACAAGAGGCCCAAGGGGCCTATATCGCTAACCACTGGCACAAGCGACACAAAACCAGATGACCACTGGCACAAGCGACACAAAACCAGATGACCACTGGCACAATCGACACAAAACCAGATGACCACTGGCACAACCGACACAAAACCAGATGACCACTGGAAATATTTTATGAATAATCATCCATTGAACTGCAAATGGACATTCTCTAAATAACAAGAGGTCCAAGGGGCTTGTATCGCTAACCTGGAATTATTGACCACTGGCACAACCGACACAAAACCAGATGACCACTGGAATTATTGACCACTGGCACAACCGACACAAAACCAGATGACCACTGGAAATATTTACTAAGCAAATTTCTGTGAAGAAAGTTTAGCCAAGTTTTATTAACATTGGCCCAGTGGTTAATAAGTAAGTCTTTTTATGATTTTCTCAGAAATTTGCAGAAAACGCAAGATTGATTCACGGCAGACATGACATATCAACTTTCCATGGAAAATTTTTAATGGCATTTCAGCCCTAATAATTTTCTGCCAAATTTTGGCCCGATCCGTTTAGCGCTTCTCGAGAAGTTATTTTTGCGGAGACTATGTCATCCAAGATGGCCGCCGAACTATTAGGCAAATCAAGTTCCCTCGAACAAACCTGGTTCAGCTCTTCCCCTAGATCATATTTTATGAGGGTTGCATCGATCCCAAAAGTGGTTTCGGAGAAGATTTTTAAAGATGTTTCTAAAAGTCGGCCAAAATCGAAGATGTTCATGGGCTAAATTGGCCAATCATGTTCCTTTGATCAAACTTGTCTCCCTATTCCCTAAGGATGCCTCCTGTCAGACTGCCTAAAACCTATATAAAACCAATTTCGGCTTTAAAATCCATCAAATAAAAATATCCAATATGGCCGCCAAACACACTACATTTTGGTTGGTCCATGGCAACCAAGTTTCTTTACTTATCAACTTCCATTGAACAAGCTTTAATGGCCCTTAGTCCCTAATTCGCCCAAATTTTGGCTAAATCAGTTCAGCGGTTCTGGAGATGGTCATTTTCGCGAAAACTAGGTCCTCTATGATGGCCACCAAACTATTTTGAACAAAGTTAGTTTACCTCTTCCCCTATATTATATTTCATGAGTTTTGAATCGATGCCCCAAGCGGCTTTGGAGAAGAAATTTTTAAAGATATTTTTAACAAGAGCTCCGCAAATGGCACATAATACCCCGCCATGATGACAAACCAATGAATGAGAGCTATCAGAAAATATTTATTTCTTCCTCAGCCCCATCAGACCAGTCACTCTTATGAAGTGTCAAAGCGATCCGTTAAATGGTCAATGAGGTATCATCCAGAAACCAATTTTCAGGATGCCTGCCACTGACTGGCGGCCATATTAGATTTCAAATTATCGTAAATTTTGATAAGTTTCTTCACCAGCCATATTCCAACGACAGTAGGAAGTGATCCAATAAATAAAATCCAGAAACTAACTTTCAAGATGGCAGCCCATGGATGGCGGCCATCTTGGAGTTTGGATCATCATCAATTTCGATAGGTTTCTTCTCCACACCTAGTCCAACCACCTTATGAAGTTTCAAAGGGATCCGATAAACGGTTATCATTTGGAAACCAATTTTCAAGCTGGCCATCAGTGGCTGGCAGCCATCTTGGAGTTCGTATTATTGTCAATCTCGATAGGTTTCTTACCAAGAGGTAGTCGAACCACCCTATGAAAATTCATAGCAATCCGATAAACGGTAACGGAGTTATCATCCGGAAACCAATTTTCAAGATGGCCGCCTGTGGCTGGTGGCCATCTTGGATTTTGGATCAGCATCGATTTCGATAGGTTTCTCCCTTCCGCAGACTTAGTCCAACCATTCTATGAAGTTTCAAAGCGATCCGATAAATGGTAACGGAGTTATAATCCAGAAACCAATTTTCAAGATGGCTACTGGTGGCTGGCAGCCATCTTGGATTTCCGATCGTTGTCAATTTCGATAGGTTTCTTCCCCAGTCCTGGTCCAACCACTCCATGATGTTTCAATGAAATCCGACAAACGGTAATTGAGTTATCATCCGGAAACCAATTTTCAAGATGGCCGTCGGTGGCTGGCGGCCATCTTGGATTTCTGATCATCGTCGATTTCGATAGGTTTCTTCCCCAGGCCTAATCCCACCACCCTATGAAGTTTCAATGCGATCCGACAAAACGGTAATGGAGTTATCATCCGGAAACCAATTTCCAAGATGGCTGCCATTGGCTGGCGGTCATCTTGGATTTCGGATCATCGTCAATTTCGATAGGTTTCTTCCCCAGGTCTAGTCCCACCACCCTATGAAGTTTCAATGCGATCTGACAAACGGTAACAGAGTTATCATCCGGAAACCACTTTGCCGCCCGCCCGCACACCTGCCCAGACGGCGCCATTACATAATACCCCGCCAAATTTTTTGGCGGGGTATAAAAATTGGGCAAAATCCAAGAAAAACATAATATAAAACAAATTTCGGCTTCAAAATCCATCAAATAAAAATATCCAATATGGCCGCCAAACACACTACATTTTGATTGGCGAAGGGTAGCCATATTTTTTGATGGATCAACTTCCCTTGAACAAACTGTAATGGCGCTTAGTCCCTAATCATTCTCCCAAATTTTGGCCTGATCCCTTCAGCAGTTCTAGAAGTTGTTTTCGCAAAAAACTAGGTCACCCAAGATGATCGTCGAACCATATGATTAATCAAGTTCTCTTGAACAAACATGGCTTAGCTCTTTCCCTAGATGATGTTTCATGAGCTAAAAATCAGCCAAAATCCTAGATGACCACCAGCCAAATCGGTCGATCATCTTCATTTGAACAAACTTGCATCTCTATGCCCTAAGGATGCTTCCTGCAGAATATAATTGGAATCGGCCAAGTGGTTCTTGAGAAGAAGTTGTTTAAAGAAAAAGTTGATGGACAGAGAATAGACAGTCATCACGGCATAAGCTCACTTGGCCATTTTGGCCACGGTGAGCTAAAAATGTAAATTTTCCTGACAAATCTTGACACCCAAACCCCCCCCCCCCCACAGGATGACTCATAATAATGAAATATTAGTTACCTCTCCGGGATGTAGAAATTATTTGAGTGTAGCTTTCATGACCATCTCGGTCACTTCCTCAGCACTAACTGTATACCAGCAGTCTACCAGTTCCATCTGTCATGTGATTACACAAGAACTGACCAGAGTGATGTTGCCAGTCAGTTAGTGCTGGAGAAGTTACCGAAATGATCACGAAAGCTGCACTCACACAATTTATACATCCCGGAGAGGTAACTAATTTTTTTATTAATTACTAATTGGCTGGCATGAGGTGGTATTATTATTTAACCTATGAGTGAACAGGATTACTGGAATGTGAGACCAGTCCTACTTCACCACTTAAACCATTAACTGTCTCACTTCTGCAAACCACCAGACAATAATTTCAATGGGCATCCAGAGTGAAACGCCCATGGAGTCTCCAGAAGTTCAGCAGACAAAGAGTCAATGATCAAATTGGTCAAGAAAAAAATGTCAATATGAAGGCCAAGAGAAGAGTATTTTTGACAATTTACCACTGGAATGACTGGCCAGTTTTCAAAAACAGTCTTCTCTTGGCTTGCAAATGAATACCCCTCAAGACCAGTTCACGGGCCAAAAACAGCTTCTGCAGGGGTCTTGATACATCTAAATTTCTATTTGCAGACCAAGATAATACTATTTTTGAAAATTTACACCTGGAATGACTAGCTCGATAGTCGAGGCAGTCATTCCAGTAGTAAATTGTCAAAAATAGTCTTGTCTTCTCCTAGTTTGCAAATGCACATTTTCTGAGAATTAATTTGGGGGTTAAATGGTTTAAATCAATCATTACTCAAAACACAGAATTGGTTTGAACAGAAACAGAGATAGGCATGTCCGTGAAAAGGATTGTGCGATTAAATAATTGAATGACAAATCAACAATAATCAGCGTCACAACAAATATCCTACCGTGACTTATTTCCTTAGAGGATGCATATTCTTTTTAGAAATGCCCATGCTTGCCAAACAACAAACCAATATAATAGTTGGTCATTGCTTCTTGGATCAAAAATAGCAAAAAGTTGCCTGGCTGCTGAGCAGTACTGAGCCAGCAGCAAAGATGACCAATATTGGCAAGGGGATTGTATCAAGCAATCAGAGCCAAGTGAGGCTATGGGATTGTCAACACGATGAAAGGAAGCACATTTGCCTGTCATCGTGACAAGGTGTTGAATGCCTAAAGGATGGATTATTTGTGCTAATGGCTACTATTTGCGGTAATCACTGAGACAAAGTCAATGGAGGAATCTACTTTTATCGATCAATCACATGACATCATATTCAATGTTAATCAATTGTCGCGAATGACATGATTAAGTATGTCATAAATTCTTAATAGTCTGTCAAGTTGTACGAATTGTATGTTTTTACTATTTAAAAAACATTCTGTTGAAAATTTGAAACTAATTTGACTCTAAAACTGGATTTATTCATTGAGCAATCATTGGTTAAATGACACATTGTAAGTATACAGGATTACAAGAAAATAGGATCACGCATTCCCTTTGGGAGCATCACACCCTCTATTGGCTCCAAAATATAGCTAGTTAAAGCCTAGTTTCTCTTTCAAATAGGTTTGACCATAAGAGAACTAACTCACATCATTACGATGGCACTCCGAGGTCCTTGTATAACTCCTTCAACTGTCCCCTGTCGTGTGTTCCTTACCCATCCGACCAAGCCCGCCTTGCTGGCTGTCTCCATTGTGTACTGTAACAAACAAGTTAACGCCTGAAACATAGAGCATTTACACAAACACAGCAAAAGAAAAATGCTGGACATTCAATGAAAGAGATATAAACATCGGGGGAGAATCCGTGAATTTCATTTAGGAAAGAAGGGCAGCAAAAGAGATTAAAGTAATTGGTGTAGAGTCTTGGAGGAACTATCTGGTAGTGCCCAGGTATTTCAATGCAAAATCTTTAAAATTCTGATGCCTTGAGAATCCACTGATATGGATTATGGATGATAAAATGGTATGAGTTTTTGCTTTCAAACACCTTATATTAATCTCCTACAGAACATTGCAGACATGCAGATTTCATAGAAACTATAGCTTTCTGTATGGTGTCCATGCATTGGACAATGTAGAAGCAAACAGTTGTTTCCATTATTATTCATCATAAAGGGCAAGAAGAATCATGAAAACATTTTTCCGATGCTTCCTGAAATCTGTATGCTTAAATTGTTGTGGTGACTGGTGACATGGCACCAAATATTTTCATATTCATAGGAAACATATGAATCATATATCTTGTTGAGCACCACTGTGAAAATCTGTTGATTTTATAAGTATATGCTCTGGAGGTTGACCCCCTTCTGGCATTGACCATGAAATTGGCTGCCTGCTCAGAAAATCCCTCTTTAATTGCACATTTCTTGACGACATCCATGCAGTCAATTCACCTTTCCAGAGTATTCATCCATCATCTGACTTCGTATAATGACATAATCAGCTCAGCGCGTATATGATGAAATCGCAATCATTACGTCGCAAAGGGTTCCGTATAGACCATCATCAAATCTGAAAGAGTCTGACACGTTGTATAAATTGTATGTCTGTAATTTTTTGCTATTTAATAAACATGCTGTTGAATATTTTGAAACTAATTTGACTGGGTGCTGTTGCTGCTTAGGCAGCAACAGCACCTAGTCAAATTAGTTTCAAAATATTCAACAGCTTACTGTGTAGTTTTTTGGAAATTGATAGTCAGGGTGTTCAGAGATCGATCGATCACAAGCGAGGTGTGGGTGGAGCTTAGCTAGAGATGGGCGGGGCATACCTAAAACCGGAAAGGTCCATTGAGGGATTGAAGGAATATATTTCCATATCTCCTATAAATCAATCTGTATCTACAAACTATCAATGTCTGTTGCAATACAGTGAGTAGTTATCTAAATAATAATGCAGCCATCAATGACTTAATATGAAAAAATACATGGAAAATCCAGTGAATAGGAAAGAGATGGGCTGTTCCAGTTGATGTATAATGCACTCTGTGACCCTAACTTTTAATAGGTGAATCTTGTGAACTAGAGGTCAGAACTGAAAATTTCTTAGATATTTATAAACTAGAGACATCACATTAGCTTAAAATATATACCCCACATTCTCATAACCATTTTCTAAAAAATAACCTGAAGTGCACTTTCGGTGGAATTAAAGTCATACATCATTGGAAAGCTAAGCCAATTTCCTATAGATTTCTGTATTAGTTTTTATAGTTTTGTAAAATTTAATACAGGTGATTGTAATTTTAAAATAGCCCCTATTGTCCGCTTGATTTAATGAATCTAGGTAGGATGGTGTATTTTATATACGCAAATAACTTTTAAAATAGAAAATATTATACACGATACAACATTTATGTTTAGGCAATTGAATGTGCTTTCGAATGATTTAAATAATATAGTGATTTTAGTTTGTCAAAGGAACGGTTTAAAATTGTGGTGTGTTTTAGTGAAATATTAACTCAATCGGAGTCAGCTGCTTGTTGGCGGCGTTAGCAGCCAGCAGTTGGGCTCTGAGCATTGATTTAGGGGAATCCAGGCGTAATGACGTCAATGTGAGAAGGGTGTATTGGATTGGAAGACATTGGTGCCTTAGGCAGTAACATCTTCTAGTCCAAAAATGTTCAAAATATTCAGCAGTGTATATTAAGTAATTTCTGCCCTGTTCTGTACATCATAATATGACACTAACTATATATAAGTTCTACTCCTAAAGCAGCAAACTGCAGACTCACCATGCGGAAAAGGACACCTGAAAAAGAGAAAAGAAATTAAATGTAAGTGTCCAGATTTACACACAATGGAGGGACCGGATCCGTCACTTGTATATATATATATATATATATATATATATATATATATATATATATATATATATATATATATATAATGTCATAATTAGCCCTTTAACTTTCAAATTTGTTGGAAAAAATTTAACAATTTTCATAGAACATGTCCATTTGCAGTCCAGGCAAAGATTATTTTTAAAAACTTATGACTGGAATAACTGGATCGGTTATAGAGCCAGTCATTCCAGTGATATATTTTCAGAAATAGTCTGTGCTTGGTCTACAAATGGACTTTTCTCAAGCAATTCCTGGCCGATTTGTGTGTTAAAGGGTTAAATTATTAACATGTTATTTGAAGTCCCAATCAAGATGATGTAGTTCCAACACAAAAATCAAACAGTATGTCACTAACATTGATGAATCACAGGTTTTGATGAATTCACAATTTAATAAACATTCTGTTGAATAGTTCGAAACTAATTTGACTAGGAGCTACTGCTGTAATAGACAGTCAAGTTAGTTTCAAAATATTCTACTTCTTACCTGCATAGCCACCCTGAAAGGTAGAATGTCGGACTTCAGCTTTCACAGTTTCAAATTGATTCCAACATATATAACCAAGGCATATTAGACTGTGTCAAAAAACATACTAAATTGGATTGATTCATTCTTAACGGATCGCAAACAATGTGTAGTTATGTAACATTTTTAGTAGAGGCTGCAACAACAACTTCCAGTAAAATAGTTTCAAAATATTAAGAAATATTAACATATTGTGACATATAATACAAATCCATTCCTTGAATACTCAGCTGATCAGAATAGTGATTTAAAATGGAGATCTAAGCTTAGATTACCAAACTGCAGGTACATGTATCTACAAGTATTGTTTATTTAGTTAGTCTTAGATTTCTATGTAAATCAATTCTCTGAGCTAGACTGTCTCCCACACTCAGCTCATATACTGGTATAATGTTGTCTCACAATGGAAAGACATCAAGGTGTCTAATTGGGGATTAACTGATTGAGATGGCAACACATTGCATTCTATTATATATGATTATATACTAACATTATGTACTATTTAGTATTTATACTATTAGATGCTACAATATGAGTGATTAAAAACACAGACTTTCACATTATTTTCCAACATATTCTGGAGATTTCAGGTTTAAAATAGCAATTAGAATTTTAACATTTCTGCAAATTCAGAATGAAATGTATTCAGTCATCATAGCACTAACTTAGATATGACATCCCAGAGAGTGAATTAGTTATTTAACCCTTTAACACTAAAATTTGTTCAAGCAAATTTCAATTATCTCATAGAACAAGGCTATATTTCAAAATTTACTACTGGAATGACTGGCTCACTTATCAAGCAAGTCATTCCAGCGGTAAATAGTTTTCTCTTGGTCTGCAAATGGGCATTTATCGAGACCACTGTAGAAGCCATTTTTCGGTGACGAGCGCCAAAGGGTTAAACCAAGTACACAGCAATAGGTAGCGACCTCAGAAGTAAGTTTACATTGCATGAACATTCTGACAGTAGTCAAAGCCTTTTGTTATTGGATAGGTAATTGTACACATCTACTGAATTCCATGCAGATCTATAGACAGTGATTTATACCTCATAAAATTATAATCATTTATGGTATTTCATTGGCTGTTCAGTTTTGTCTGATGTACAGTTAGAAGACTATGTTCCTTATGCATAGGTGTGCAGCTTATGCGTATGTCACTAGATGATATTTACTAATCCTTGTAAGTGTTTTCTTAAGCATGATAAACAACCATGAGGTTAAATATATAAACTTCCCAACCGATATCTGAGTATTTCCCAGTATTTCCAGGTATTTCCCACTGCCCTGGGAAATACTAGGATTTCCCGGAAAATCGCCAACCCTGCCGCAAATGGCGCATAATACCCCGCCCTGATGAGAAACCAATGAATGACAGCATTCAGAAAATAGCAATTTCTTCCTCAGTCATCCTATGAAGTTTCAAAGTGATCTGCGAAATGGCCATGAAGTTATTGTCCGGAAACCAATTTTCAAGTTGTGCGCTGGTGGCTGGTGGCCATATTAGATTTATTATCATCATCGATTTCAAGTTTATTCCTCAGACCTACTACAACCACCCTATGTTCAAAGGTTCAAAGCGATCCGATAAATGGTAACAGAAAGCACTTTTGGAGATGGTCGCCATCCTGGATTTCAGATAATTGTCAATTTCAATCGGTTTCTTACCCTGACCTAGTCCAATCACCTTAATGGCTTACGAAGTTTCAAAGCGATCCGATAAACGGTAAGAGTTATCATTCGGAAATCAATTTTCAAGATGGCCACCGTTCTAGGCCTATTACTGTTTTCAGTCTAGATAAATGATATAGTCCAGTACATTTCCTCAGAGATCAGGATATTCGCTGATGATTGCGTATGCTACTGAGAAATTGATGACCCCAAGGACTGTGAGGCACTCCAACAAAACATAAACATGTTAGGTAACTCAGCTACAACTTGGGGAATGCGCTTCCAACCAATAAAATGCAACATGAGCCTAACCAGAAAAAAACATATTAAATTCGACTACACACTAAAAGGAACCAGTCTAAGTTGTGTTTCATTAGTAAAGTACTTGGCCATCAACATCACCAATGACCTAAGCTGGAACAAACACATCAATGAGATCTGCAGCAAATCATACAGAATCTTTTGAGGAGAAGTTTATCATTGTTCCCAAAAATCAGACTTCAAGCATACATGGGACTGTTTCAACCAGTTTTCGAATATGCAAGTACAGTTTGAGACACTCATCAAATAACTCTTGAACAGGACAAACTAGAAAAGGTTAAAAAACGTGTCGCTAGATTCATCACCTCAAACTATAGTTACAAATCAGGCAGTTTGACAAATATAATGGAAAACCTAAAACTCACACCAATGAAAGACAGAAGGAAACAAAACCGTCTTATTCTGTTCTACAAAGGTCTATAGCAACAAGCAAAACTATCAATTAGATAGTCTACAAACTACAATTCGGAAAGCCAAGAAAATGCACAACAGCCACTTCAACCAAATTTATGCAAGAACTGAAGTATGTAAAATCAGCTTTATTCCCAGTACGATAAGGGATTGGAACAAACTATCACAGGATCTTCTAAGCAGTTTAGAAAACTCTGCAAATCCTACAAATAAATTTACAAAATTAATCAGAGGGAAAAAACATCTAAACCAGCTACTTGCCGAATATGTGGCAAAAATAATGTCCTTTGTATGTTTCACCATAACTAATCAAGATCAAGATAGGACTGGACAAGACCACGATCTTTGAGTGCAGAACATTATTGCCAAATTCTTTGTCCATTTATTGTTGAACACAACTCATTATTTCCAGATTATAACTTCTTTCAGACAAGCTGCAAAATTATTCCATTTCATTTATTTGTGGATTTAAAAAAAATCTGGTAAAAACGTATTGTTCGTGTTTTCGCGTGTGTACGTTAGATAGCTGCAAAAGGTACGAAAATTGTCAACAAATGACTAAATTTATGAGAAATGTTGTCTGATATGAATAAATATTGACTTTATTAGGTGTTTACAAAGAGTGCTGTACAATCCCCAGGGGGGTATTTCCGCATTATTTCAATACACTAACGCAGTAAGTTGGTTTCGCGTTTTACTACGGCTTCACAATATACCAATATTCTATCAAATACTGGTATCATAGCTATACCATTAGTCATAACGATATGATTTTGCTGATACCGAAATATTGAGATATAACATAAAACTGCAGATAATTTGCTTTCGATTAGCAAAATTTAATAGTGTACCTGTGTAATCAGATAAGCGACTGCTTTTGGTATAGGGCAATGATATTTTACCTGTATTTAGCGACTCAACATTTTCTTATTTATCTGGATTTGTCCAATTGTTGTTTGGAGGCTAGAGAAATTGCTAAATTAACGATTACTGCCACGAAAATTGGTTACTTACAGGGGATGGTTAAAAATGTCTAAAATATATCCCTTATTGCTCTAATAATTTATAATTTTGGCCTGTTGTTTGCTAGAAAATCACAATTTCAAATGAATATTTTGCGTCATAATATTTTATCTCAATTCTCAATTACTACAGCCTGGTTAGTTAGATATTTCCCAGAATTGTACAACTTTGTAGTGACCGCCAAATAGCCCAAGTAAAGTGGAACCGACGATACAAGAAAAACTTCTCAATCTCTATGAGCTCTATTTCCTTATGTTGGCGGGTTGCTAGATATCGGTCCATACAAGCTACTCTAACTGGAGCGAGCGTAGAACTATGTACTCTCATCATATATGGTGGTCTGTTTAGTAAGTGGTAAAATGGCTAAGTTGTACGCCTGCGCGGAGATTTTCATGACTCTTGGTGGTTTCGTTTCACTGCAAATTTGTCCTATATAGCACAGGTTTATGTGGAATGTTTATTTATTATTCTGGCATATATCAATACAAGTAGTCAGAAATATTCGTACAACATTTGTTTACATCCATTATCCAACATTTTTTCCTCACAACATTGATATTTGACAGTCAAATATCAACAGTTTAGTTGTTTGCAGTCTCATTAGGTGAGTCTACTTTGGACAAGATGGTCACTGGTTATCTTGCGATCTCCACGCAATTACAAGTGTAATTTTGTGGCAAATTAGAATCATTTGTAGAGCTGATTTTGGGATCATTTAAGACATTTTGGGATATGATTTAACTGGAGACAGTTTTATTTTAGCGTTTAATATCAGGATTCGTGTAATTTCTGGGTTTTATAGTAGGCATTTGTAATGTTCAGCAACTATTTCAAGAGCGCTGATATCCACTGAATATGTTATCACACTCCACAACCGTCACTCTATTTTGCCCATCGCAATAACACCGATATTAAAGGTATACTGTATGGAAATTGATATCGATACCGGTATTCATTTTTCCAATATCGTGAAGCCCTACGTTGTACTAGTACTTTAATTAAAGTTATCCTGAAGCGTTAAGATTAGAAAATATTTAGCAAAATTCAGTGATGATCGTCTTCTTCTGAGCCGCCATTTTACTTTGACATTTGCAGGCGCCATTATTTGGGATTCTATTGTTCCGGCTTCTACCAAATGCTCTGTATAAGACCAGTCCCATAACACTAATGCTAGTAGTCATTGTACTGTTGTCCTCCGAGGTGATCTACCTGTACAGTGTGTAGTAAGCGGATAATAGTTTGATTCTAATTGTGTATTTTCTATGATAGATATGAAACGTGCTAGCCTAGATATTTCTACAAGAAGTTGACTGGAAATTGTTGGCAGCAACAACTTTCCTTCGAATTATTTGGGAAATAATCAGCAGAAAATATTAGCTAACATTTTTAAAACAATTTGACATCCCTGTCTTTTGGTCGTGTGCAATCATCTTGCCAAGTTTCATCCAATTCCCTATATAACTGTAAGAGGAGTTGCAGCGACAAGATTTTCGGGATGTAGGGACAGATGACATACGGTCCCCCTAAATCAGTCAGGCAAGAATTTTTTTATCATCGGGCACATCTTTGGGTGGTGTACAATCATCCGGCCAAGTTTCATTCAATTCTCTCTGAAACGGTAGGAGTTGCAGCGACAAGATTTCTGGGATGTATAGACAGACATATTTTGCATCCAAAATCAGTCGATTAACGATGCAAAAACTTATCATTAGGCACATCTTTGGATGGTATACAATCATCCTACCAAGTTTCATCCAATTCATGTAACTAGGAGTTGCAGCGACAAGATTTTCGGGACATACGTACGGGATGAAAGCATAATACCCCCGCTCCGTGTAGCGGGGGTATAATGACATTTAATTGTACCCAGTAATAGATGGCAGGGTCGCTGCATCTCATCCTCACCGTTAAATCTTAATCGACATAGTCAGCAATTACATTCTAGATCTAGAGTTTGATGTCATCCAGGTAATTTCATATTTCCTTTTTCTAGCATTTCTAGTGACTAAGTGTGCAACCCACATCTGATCATTACTCCATATGATACAGCCATCTCTTGATGTTTTTATGTTTGGTCAGCAATTACTCATACAAGTCATTGATGCTGTGAGATCATAGTGTCCATTCTAGAGTGATCACACATACACGTAGAGGCAAGCTAGGCTTGCACGATTTTTTGATTTAATCGTGAAGTTTGATTTACTTTTAAGATCGCGATTTTTACGATACAATTGAAGAAAAATTGGAAAATCGTCAAAGATTTCATGTTTGTTTAAAATCTGAAGTATGTACTTTTCAATCGCATTTTATCAGTGACCGGAGTACAATTATAATCAATTCACGCCTGTGTTCATTGTGTTTATATCCCGCCGTGCCATGCACATGTCGAATAATTACTAATCACAACACAAAGCGCTACGATAAACAAGCTAACAATAGCGAGGTAACACCTTTGTCATTGAGAAAACCAGCTAGTTACTACGTCGAATCACCATATAATTTTCTTTCTTTCGCTGCAGACCCGAGTCTGTTGTGAAATACCAAGTACATGTATATATATACTTAGTTGCAGAGTGCAATCAGTGAACATAATTCTTTTTAATTCTAAAGTCAGCAATTTCAGGCGGCGTAATAATTTTTCCTTCTTGATTCGGTTGTCATGTCTAATATAATTAAAGAAAATAAAGCAACAGCATTCCAGATTGTTGTATTTTGAACTGTGCGTTCTGTTGATTACTCTTAAATGTAAATCGTACATTCTGAAAGCAACTATAAACCACACTATATGACGAGTTTATGCTGTTACTATCGTAGCTACTCGAAGCTACCATCCTATGTATGTGGATTGCGCAGTACCTCACCGGGTACTAATATTAGCGTCTTCGTGCTACTCGGGTAATGACCTAAACTCGTCCTACAAAGGGAGACTATATGCACATGATTTCCCACCCCCCCCCCCCCCCCGAGGACATTTTGTCAAAGTTTGATGAAATAAACGATGTTTATTAAACTATGCACAATATTTAGGCGGTTCCAATTAATAATTTCACTCCCGCGATGAGGGATATAAGGTATATATTAAGTATATGTAGGATGGTAAGAATTTGTCACAAAATTGCGTTCTAATTTTGTGCTATTTTTTATCATTTCGACTTTTTCTCGAAATTCCAAGTCCCAGTTTTCATGACTTGTCACGTTACCACGGTTTATACTTTTCGGAATTTGGACCTACGATTTAATCGAAAATCGCAATTTTTTTTACAAAATCGATCGCGCTGTTTCAATGCAAAAATCGCGCAAGCCTAAGGCAAGCTGTGTAATGTCACTAAGTCTATGTGCAACATCTACATAAAGAGAATGATTATTACTGTCTGGAGAACGCTCAATATCAGCTCTTTCCATGCTATAATAAGTTCTACATTGTGTGGGCTATGTGTAATGACAATTGACAAGGAGTGAAGACAAGCAGGTACATGTAGGATTAGATGCATTTGAAATGTGGGTGATGGGTGATGAGTCTCATTGCTGGAAACACGGATGAACAAATTGGTGATGGGCAAAGTTGGGACACAATTATTGAGGATGATGCAACTTTCCACTTCACATCATGAGGAAGAGTTACATAATTTAGTAAACACTGAATTTTACATAAAATTTGAATTTTCCAGAAATATGTAAAATAGTGAAATCTCTGATCATCTGATTGGATATACAAATGATACCAAATATTATTAAATTACTTGTTAATCAACAAGAAGTGTCATTTAAAGGAAATTAAAATGAAAGCTTACCCTCAGTTGAGACAGACACATTATTTACAAAATTATTTTTCGCACTTGTCACTCCGTTACCATCAGGGTGTCCCTCCGTTACCGCCACTCTCTCCTCAGCTATGACAAAAATTATACTCAGTCTAAAAGGTTGCTGCAAACATGATCATATACGAGATGTAACTATAGGAAATGGCTATTAAAGTTAGGTATAGCGTATCTAAATTCACAGGTTTTTTTTTTGGTGTTTTATGTCATAACCGAAAATATGTGTGTATTTTTCGTCACTCCATTACTTTACCATTTGATGACTAGTATTTCAGAACTCCAATGGTGTAATTAAAAAATTGTGTGATGTACTACACTAGCATCTTGGCATTCATATAAAATATATCAAACATAAATATGTTCACTAATATGTGCAGTACCGCAATTTTTTTACTGGGAAGGTGAGTCACTTGTCACTCCGTTATTGCATGGAGTTGCCCCTTAGTCAGCAACACCTGCTAATCGCATTGCTCGAAATATCATCAGAATGTGTTTTTACATTGACAGTCCTACTGATTATTTTGAAAGCAATCTGGTTGGAATTTATTGCAGTAACGATTTTCAGTCAAATCATTTTCAATACATTAGATAGTAGAACTTATTTTTTGGTGATTATTTTGCAAATAATTTGAAGCAACGTTGTTGCTGCTAGCCTATCGGCAGCAACAATTATCAGTCAAATTGGTATAAAAACTATCTAGCTTCTCACATTTCACGTTTACAATAGGAAATACACATTTAGAATCGCCCTACTATGTATATGCTTACTACAAACAATGCAGGTAGATCAGCTCACCTCGGAAGCCAACAGTACAATGACAATCATTAGCCTTGCGAGAATGGTTTTATACTGGACAGCGAGAACAATAGAATCCCAATCTAAAAATAGAGGCGTGGCTTCTTCGAGAATACACCTCTAATGTAATGACCAGCCATCTTATTGCGTCATCATAACGACTACACTGTTACACAGACTCCACTTCGGAGACCAGACAAATCGGGACCCAGTCTATCTCTGTAGCGGACTGTAAAAGGAACAATGTGGATCGTGTTGATTTTGGTATCATCTTAACCTCTGTATCACTAGCTTGATACAGACTAGCTTGATACACGTAACACACATTAATATTGACTCCATCCAGTGGTTCGTGTGATATCAGCATTTACGCAACGTCAGCAATTTCCTGACCTCATTTTGTGTGCGACAGATTTGAACAGATTTGAATTTTACGACGAATTCAGTGGGACTATTTTTCTGTGAACCACTTGTCATACAGATTACTATAGGCTTTATATCATCTCGTTTTACGTGAATTAATATTTTCTGGTATGAGTAGCACTCATGTCGTTTTATGTTTCAATTCTTTCTACCACCATATTCTGGTGGAAATTACTATGCCAATGGCTACTTAATTATCAATATCGTCCAGTAAGGTGTTTTCGAGGGTAATGTGATTTCAAGGGTACACATTTTTTGTTCTCGCATGCACGTCGCTTAGGTGATGTCAATAAATAATGTGTCTATAAACAGATATAGTATTTTTACACCATATCAGCAAATTTGAAAAAGATGTGCATAGATTAAGTGATATTTTATACATTTTCATGCCAGCATAGTGAAAATGGATTTTCACTATTACTTTTTTTACCCATGAAAAGAATTCCGATAAATCGCAAGAAAATGATGCAAACTAACCCAGTTTTCACATCAGACGACACCTGCCAGTTGCTTTCCTGAGTAGCATTGAAGACACGTTGCATTAGCAATAATTTATTTCTGCCGACGAGTGAAACTGACATGGGGTGCTTATGTAGTTTTCAGATCTAGATCGATTTTACTCTGCCAGCAACGACGATTCAAACATGCCCTATTAACCGCTTATGATATAAATTTCAACTATTTTTTTGTTTTCCGGTAGGCAAAACATTTATGTTTATTTTCAATACTATATTGACCAATTTACTAAAGGAAACTGAGATCAAAATTTTTTTTTAAACCTTGGCTGAACTATCCTGCTACTCGGTTTTTGTGAAAAGCAGAATTTGACCTGGACTGGATTTACAACTATAAATTAAGTTCTGCGTTTGTGTCAGACCTGTCTATGGCATTATTGTTGGTGACAGACTAGCCTTTGCTCAGGGTTCATACACCTTCAGCAGAATTAAATTCCATACCTTTTCCAGACTTTTTCCAGACACAATTTCAAATTTTCCAGACCCCATTTTGGGACTTTCAATCAGACAAAAAACAAACACAGTTACTAAGTTCATCATATTATCATATATAAACTTTATTAACCTTTATAAAACAAGAATATCAAAACACAGCGTGCGCACTTTTGCCTGTGGAACTGAAGCAACCACAGTATTGGAAGACCCGAGGACAATAACAAACTGCATATATAAATAATTGTCACAAGAATATCAAAGCACAGCGCGCGCACACACAGATATGAATTTCATTACAGCAGCACATTTTTTGTTGACTATTTTGAAAATAATTTGACTGGAAACTGTTGCTGCTTTAAGCTTTAAATTATTTTCAAAATATTCAACAGCTATCCTATCAAAACACTATTAAAAGATCATAGGAGTTATCTTAATCTAATATAGCCAGAAATATCAACATACACGCAAACACACACAGTGTGTCACACATACACAGGATTTCTCATTATAAAGGGACTTTTTGAGGGTATATAGCCCCAAAATCTAGATTGGGGACGACTGCCGATTCGCTCATCTTTATTGTGTTGTAATTGAACATGCTCAGACACGTATTGCTCAACAACTGCGAGATGTTCCCGGTAATAGGCGATTTTCTATTGTAAGACGCGACTGGGACCCAATCGAATTAGATTCTCGCGAGACTGGCAGAAACGCGAGATTTCGTTCGTAAACCAAAAAATGGCGGGCTGAAAAATTAGGATTGCCGATATTTTCATTTTCCATACCAGTTAGCCCAAAATTGGAATTTCCATACCTTTTTTATTGAAGATCTCGCAAGATACGAATGTAGAATCCCAAATAATGGCGACTAGAAAAATCAGAGTAAAATGGCCGCTCAGAAGAAAACAATCGTCACTGAAATTTTCACATTTTCCTAATGTTATTGCTTCAGGATAACTTTAAGAGTTTCTGTTTCAAGACGAAAACTGGTTTCATCATACAGTTTTTCTTATTTGACGTTTCCTGTTACATATTTAGGACTATGTATGATCACATACACTGCACTCTTCCAAATACTTCAAAATTAACAGATACAGGACGAGACATGAAGATTGTTTCAACCGATAACACGAAAATTGACAGTTTACTGCCTTCTTCTTGATTTGTAGATACCACCTCTCGGATATAGCCTTTTAGGTGACCTCCATAATGGCGTAGTCTAGGTAATCTAGGTAACAATTCTTAGCACATGCCAATTAGGCCTCTATGTTCAGCTCTTCTTCATTTATCAAAGGATCCCAGATTCCAAGATTCAAAATTCTTTTTTTTCTATATAGGTAAATAATTTAACAATTCAATACAGCCATCCACCAAAGGCAAGGCCTATGAATTGAATTGAATTGAATCTTTAATTATTTGGCTAAATGATATTTACAATATATTGTGCATACAGGGAGTTCACTAGAGACATAGCCTATGTACCGTGGACCCCCTACATAAACATACATAAAACAACAATATATAATATATCTATATAGAAGACAAAAGAACAGTATAACAGGCAGTCGACATTATAACATATACAGACATACTAACAAAACATTAACATTCCACCTAGTGTCTTTCAATTAGTTGATGCATTGCATAGCAGTGTAGACTATTTATAGCATATGCGTTCTACTCATCACGTTGTGGGTAGGGAATGATCGGGGGTGGGGGGGGGGCTTCCTGCTTCAGTTATTATTATTATTATTATTATTATTATTATTATTATTATTATTATTATTATTAACATTTTTATCGCTATTTTACAGGTAGCATCACAACTATATTACTATCATTAATGATTATTATAATAATCATCATCATCATCATCATCATCATCATCATCATCATCATCATCATCATCATCATCATCACTATAATTAACATTGACTAGACCATTCATTGATTCAGAGCTTAAAAATCTGATGAGGTCCTGGAGCCCACCACTGCATTATCCATGCAGCGAAATTTGGACAATGATTTAGGATACTTTTTAGAGGATTTTCAGAAAGAGCTAGATGGACCGCAACAAGATTGGATAACTCAAGCTTCCTGTGAGAAGTGCTGAAGCCCACCCCATAGCATCCTTTCATTAACGTTTTGTTGAAGGCAGGCCATTACTTGAGGATGAATGGTGTTTTAATGAATTTCAAGATTTTTTTTAGAAATCAGATACAGGGTGGGCACCAGAGAAATCACTATTATCATCAACTTCATCTTCATCTATTGTCACTATAGTAATCATTATTAACAATCAAAATAACAGCAGCAACTACAACGTGTAACAACAGACATCAACATTAGCACTAGTATCATCATCATCATCATCATCATCATCATCATCATCATCATCACCATCATCATCATCATCATCATCATCTTCATCATCATTTTCGTTGCATGTATCATTACCACTGTTACTACTAACATCATCATTCTCAACAACAATAATAATAACAACACCAACAACTACAACAGATGTTAATGCCAATATTAATATTATCATCATCACTATCATCAACATTATAGTTAGCATCACTTTTATTACTTTTTCTCCTACTTTCATGACTACATGTATTAGGATAAAATGTATATTGTTGCTTTTACATTTTCTAAAAAATGTACATCAATAAACAAGGTAAAACGTCTCGCTGAATATTTTGGGCTGTGTTGTTGAGTATTCCCAACACAATTGGATTGGAAGATAGAGTTGCCTTGAAGACAGCAATATCTTCCACTCCAACAACGTAAAAAAAAAGAAATAACTATTCTTACATGGTGTTCAAATTGTTTTAACACCATTACCACTCCGATGTCAACATTCTATATTTTACTGTCAATAGCAAAGAAACTGGTGTACATTTTTCAACAACTTTGGTGAACGATGTTGCTGTCTACGACAGCACCATCTTCCACCAAATCTGCCAAAAAATTAACACCAGTTCATCTTTTAATTTAATTTGAAAAAATAAAATGTTATTTACTAGAGCAGTATGGGTTAACTAACATGTCCTATTTTTGTATTGGAAACATCTCCACTCACCCAAGAGCCGCACTGTACTTGCAATGGTGACTAGATACGCTCAGGGTTAAGGATAGAGACATGGGGATTTTTAACAGGACTCTTCAACACAAACACAGAACCAAAAATGCCAAAAGATTAGGGATTTTTTGTGTGGTCGTGTTGAAATTGAGATACATTGCTGTATATTTATCTGTGAAGAAGGGATTAGGACATGTACATATAGTATTAGTAATTATTTATAATTTTCTGCTTTACGGTTGGGCCAACATATGCTTGCATATCAGGGATAGCCTATGATGCAGTAGACCCTTGATCTCAGTTACTGTGCCGGCACTTCTTGTTATGGGTTGCGTGTAGTCATACTTTGCCTCATGACTATGCCAAAGTTGTAAGAGTTGGTGCCGAAACAACATACCTGGTGGCAAGAATACATTGGCCCAACGTTGGCCTAATGTTTACCACTACATTGGGCCAACATAGTTTTGCTCATCGGCTCAACATTGGCCCAGCGTTGGCAATTCATTATTGGGCAAACTTTGAGCCAAAGGGCATAAATCTATGAAAATGTTTCAAATAGCACACCAGAGAGCATAATTTAACAATTTAATAATTGGAATATTATGTTGATTTTGTTTGATTTAATGAGAAATTCCCAACGTCTACATGTTATCAGGGATTGTACCTAACCGAATGTGTCTGCTGTGCTTAGAACAAGTTGAGACTCTCCAGCATATTATGTTGAGATGTCCAGTAAATGATCAAGTTAGATGACCAATTCTGAAAGAAATATGTACCATATTGCAAGATGCTGTGCATGCTGATTCCAAATTACTGCTTAATTATAATGAGAGCAAACTGTAGAACATTAAATCAGGACATCAGAGTATGCTGTTTCCTACTGGACACCCGTCGAGCAAACCTCTCAGATAACATGAGCCAGCAATTAGAGTTTACCACACGTAGAGTCTGTTATGCACTATACCAAACGCGTGAGAAGACTTTATCGCTTCATTGCCATCAAGTAAGAAGAATGGCTTATACCGTAGATGTGAACTGGATATGATGACGAATCCACAATAATAATCCATCTACCATTACTATTATATAGAAGATAGGTCATTGTGAACGTTCTCACTAAAAGTGAGGGATCTAGCACGTCAACTCAACTCAACTCATGCAAACCATTCCACAGATTGCACATCCTTAGAGAGAGAAATACCTGCCAAGATTTGTTCTCCCTGTCTTCTATACCCATTCGGATGGTGTCCACGAGTAATAGAGTCTCTTTGCAAGCAGAAAAGAGACTCCATTTCAGAGGCATAGCCACCTGTTAGCATCTTGTAGGCTTCAATCATGTCTCCTCTCGCCTATCATCATCAAAACAGTGGCGTAGTGTCTTATTTTTTTCAGGTGGGGCTGGTTCAGGCGAGCTGGTTGTAAATTTCCGACTTTTGAGGATGGTCATGGTGAGGTGTTCCCAAGCCTCAATGATGGGTGAGATGGGTCAGACCGTCAGGGGATCATGTGAACAAGTCTAGATGGATTATGATGTCCAGATCTACTCATAGATATACTAATTACACTGCTAAATGCATTCAATTTATTTCGAATCTACCGATGAATTGCTATGGATTATATGATAAGCAAATGGAACTTTGGGTCATGATACATGAGATTGAGATAAATATTACAGTTATCTATACTGGTTCTCAAAAGTGATTGTCCACAACTTTACTCAGGGCAATTTTAATTTTAGCATCATCAAAAAAATTAAACTTAAATTAAACAAAATAGATCGTGATAGGCTACACATTTTCCCGATATTACCTCATACGAGTGTGGGACAAGCAGTTGTGTTAGAGACAGGTAGGTAAGTTGGTAACCTACTTATCTCGCACATAACTGTTTGTCCAACAGCATGGTTACTTGTATACTTTGTTGCTACGGTAATATGGGTCATACTGTTCAATAACTTTATCATAGTTAAAAAATTGCTGTGCATACTCTCGTTCAATACTTAAAATAACCAGGTTTGACAGACGTTGTTCAGACATAGATGATCGAAGGTAAGATTTGATTAGTTTGATCGGGCTAAATGATCGTTCAACACTAGCACTTGACACAGGGATAGTAAGAAAAATATATATGTATGACCACATTGGGAAATGCTTGTATCAAATGTCTTGCAATTAGAAATTGCCGCAATTCTTCTACTGTTTTGGGTGTTTCGTTGTCAGTTAAGTCATTGCTCCAATTTGCATATAGTGTTCTCATACTATTATATTCGTGAATGCATGAATTCGAATTACAAATGTCATCTTTATATATTTCATATAATCGTTGCAATTGTGTCAGTACATTCTCTGATTTATAATATGATGGTAAAAGGCAACTAAAATTTACCACTACGTCATGGAAGCTGTCGAAGCGTTCTGAGAGTTGTGTACACAGCATGTCAAGTACAGTGAAAAAGATATTTATCTTGAAATTATCCTTTGTATCTACTATAGGCTCGTCTACTGATAATTCACCAGACATTCTCTTTCTCCTTCTAACCCGTTTCTGTTGAAAATCATGATTTAGAATTTCTCATTCTTTCGCCTTCTCTTTAGCACATTCCACTTGTGTGTCAAAGAAGGCATCATCTCTTAAATTCGCTACCGTTTTAAGTGTTGACTTTACCAACTGAGATGCACTTACTAAATCTATCTGACTACTTGGCATGTATTTTGATAAAATTGTGATTTCCTTCATAACTTGTTGCCATATTAGACGCTGTAAAATAAATTCTAAGCAATTCATGGCAGTCCAGATTCCATTTGCTTCTGTGATAATCTCACCCCGCCTGTCTATTTCTTGAATCTTTTCTAATACTTGCAACAATGCTGGATATACATGTAGCACCATAGTGACAGCCTGATTATGAGAAGTCCAGCGTGTCATTTGCAATCTCTTAAACGTTATTTCTGTTACACCGAGATCTTTACATGCATCTGAATATGCCTGAAGTCGAACTATGCTTGGAGTGAAGAAAGAATATATCCGATCTAATGTGCCAAAAAATGTAACTGTTTCAGTGCATTTGACACACGAGTCTATTAGGCAAAGATTTAGATTGTGAGCACAGGAATGTACAAAAAACGCAAGTGGACTCAGTTCCTTGATGCGTTCTTGTAAACCGCTCTTTTTTCCTGCCATATTGGAAGCTCCGTCATAGCATTGGCCACGGCACAGAGCTATAGGCAAATCCCATGTGGTTAACTATATTTTCTGATGAGGTAGAGGTCAATTCTACAAAATCAAGAAATACCTCTTCAATGGTTCCAATTTCGTTCACGAAGCGCATAGAAATTGAACACATTTCGCTTCTGGAAGAGTCTCTGCTCTCATCTATAATTACAGAATAAAACTTTGCCTTTCTAATTTTGCTTAAAATTATATCTCGTGTACTCTGAGATAATGCATGAATAATGTCATTTTGAATCTCTGGACTCAGATACATGTGCGTTGTCCTCTTTGAATTGATGTGCTCTGCAAGGACCGCATCATACTTCGCCACTAATTTGCATAATTCCAAAAAGTTACCTTCATTTATAGAGGGGTGTCCAAGTCCTTTATATTCATTGTGACCTAGGCAGATTTTGCTTAGCCAAGAAGAGAACGACATCAATCAGTCGCCTCAAAATCATTCTGTTCTTTTCCACTAATTGCATATGAGCAGTAAGCTGTTGCTGATTGATGGTTTGCTTTGTGTTAAGTCGATACATCGTCATAGCTATGGTACTAACAACCTTCATGTGTATTCCACTGTTTTCATGGTCACATATGCGCTGTGTTCCATTCTTCCAGTTCGAAAACCCATGCCATGGTGTGGTTCACCCCAGGCAGGGTCATATGTGGCATCACTACGCTCAGCAAAGAGCATGCAGCAGAAGCAATAAGCCTTGTTGTTTGTTGGCGAATATACTAACCATTTCCTGTGCACTTTCAATGAGTTGGGCAATGTCTTGTAATACCACGTTGAGTGAAATGAACGATCCTTATGATCTTTTGGGAATTTAGACTCATCATTGAACGAGATACCTGGTTGACAAGCACCCACTTCCAATAACTCACGTATTAGGGCAGGAGTGAATTCCCCTTCCTTGAAATGGGCGGGATCTGATGGATAGTCATGGGTACGGTTTAGTAATGGTACATACACATTTTGGACATCGCTGTCTTGGACATGCTCATCCGAACAGACTGGTGAATGTGGACACATGGGCATGGTCTGGCCATCTTTTACAGCTAGAAGAGATGTTATCGATGAATTGCATGGCCCCTCATCTGTTGGTAATTTATCAGTAGGAGTCACAGTGCTAGATGGTCCGGGTGTTTGGAGGTCTGGTTCAGGTTCTGATACAAACACACCAACCACAGATTCTTTTAAATTTGACGTTTCTGGAACAGGGACTTTTCGAACTGCTTCCCATGGATTTTTAGGAGCACCTGCTACTTTGTAGGGAATTTGTTTTCGCAATTTTACAGCATCAGAATGTTGCTTCTGGTTGTGCTACAAACGGAAATCACTATCAAACACACTATTGCATAAGAGGCATTCCACCTTTATCCGCTTTGGTTTTGATGACATAATGTGTTTCACGCCTTAGGCCTGATAGTAAAATAAAAAGTAAAGTAAAAATATATGATTAGGGTTAGCATGCCCTGTAGGTGGGACTTAGAATACACCTTCCGTATCCTCTGCGTGTCGTACAAGGCGACTAAAGGAGGTAAGGGTGAGGTAACCCTGACAGAAACCTCGAGTGCTGAAGACGGAGGTTCCAGGCCGCACGGCGCACTCTAATAAACCATGGATCCACGCACTTAACGCTTATGATCATGTCGATAGTCACTTACAGGACTGGCGGTATGATCAGCGAACGAAAAGAAGAAGAAGAAGAATTAGGGTTAGCCACTTTAATATGGAACATCGTTAGGTATAGACCTAGTAGACAGAACAAAAATAAAGGAATAGAGAGAGAAATTAACAGAAAAGGGAAATAGATGGCTGAATGGATGACAAAGGTACTCTGATACGTAAATCCCCCAAGCCTGTATTACCAGTTTTCATGAAACTACTGGTCGGATTTTCTTCAAAATACGGGACAAGAAACAAGCGACAAGCGTATGGTAAACTAGGATTCTATTGATCCGAATTCGGAATTCGGATCAATTTACCGACTTGTGGATTTCTTGGAAACTATTGCACCACTTTGCCTCAAATTTTAACACAAGATTTGGTTTTCACAACCAGGTTATTTTGCATAAAATGACCATGATCCAGATCCAGATCCTGATCCAGGATTTCAGTCAGATTTCGATTTCTTTTATATTCGGCATAAAATCTAGAAAACAGGAAAGTCCGAAGGGTGAGGGTTTGTAGTGTCCAACTGCCCTTGTTTGGTCATTGTATTGTATTAAAATAAAACACAATACCATGGGTGTCGTGCATGGTTGTCGATTGCATCAGCAAATTGCTCTCAAAATATTTAGACAATCTTATACATTACATACATAATTTAAATTTATATCTAAACAGCAGTATTTCGGACTTCCAGTAATTAAACTACATCTAAAGAAAACTCACCAGTCAAATGCCAGCATAAAATGCACTTCCGAATACAAACAGACAAGTACACGGGCTTACAGTGAGGTGGCTAACGTTGCCTAGCTTTGGCATGTACAAATGACGCATAATTAAGCAATAGTGCATTACATTGTCTAGACGTCAGCGACTCAGTGGAATAGTTCACGAGAATGTGTAAATTTCACTTGAGTGATTGACGGACCAAGCAATGAAATGAACACATAGGATCGACTTCCTCTGTGCGGCTCCGATGGAAGACCTGTGACCTCATATTACGCACGCACTTGTGGATTAATTTATTGCTTATATATACTATTACAATTAGGAAATAATAAATTTCTTCTTTCGCCCACCTATACGGGCCTACATGGATAGGGTGGGATGGGTTGGAATGGCAATGCGGATGCGGACAGTCGGTCAAAGTTATTAATCATGCATACCCCAGTTAGAATTTTCTCGGTCAGCTGGTAGTAGGAAAGTCTGTAGAACTATGATAAAAATTTACAGCTAGTCTCAAATTTCCGACTGGAGCATAATGGCCAGGGTCAGGTGGGGCGGTCGTCCCCCCCCCCACCCATGCCACACCCACGCTACGCCACTGCATCAAAACCATCATCATCTTCATCATCTGTTGTGACGTTGGAGGCCCTACCGGGCCTATTGTCGATCTAAAGGTTCACACATTTGAGTTGCGCAATGTGCGGATAATGGTTAAGTTTCTTCTTCTTTTTTTAAAATAATATTTTGTGTTGCTTTTTACCCCCGTTCTTTTTCCACTTTTTAAGTTTTAGTGGCTCATCTTTACACATTTCCACAATAAAACTAAGCAATTACACAAATCCTGATATTAAACGCTAAATTATAACTCTTCAGTGAATCATGTCCCAAAACGGCTTAAATGAACCCAAAATCAGCCCTACAAATGATTATAATTTGCAATGAAATTACATATAGTTCCGCGAATGCAGAGACGCACCTTCGTGGAGATCACGAGATAACCAATGACCTTCTCATCCCAAATAAAGTTGGCAAATGAGACTTTGGGAACAGCTAAACCTGTTGATATTTGACTGACAAATATCAATGCTACGAGTAAAAAACGTTGGATAATGGATGTAAACCTAGGTTTTACTCATTTTTCTGGATACTTGTATTGATATATGCCAGAATAATAAATAAACATTCCACGAAAACCTGTGCTATATAGGACGAATTTGCAATGGGACGAAACCACCAAGAATCATGGAAATCTCAGCGCAGGCATACAACTTAATTAGCCATTATACCGCTTACTAAATAGACCACCATACATGCTGAGAATACATACTCCTATGCTCGCTCCCGCTAGAGTAGCGTCTATCGATCAATATCGAGCAACCCGTCAACATGGGAAGGGAATAGAACTCGCAGGGATTGCGAAGTTTTTCTCAGATCGTCGGTTTCTCTTTACTGGGGGTGTTTGGCAGGCACTACAAAGTTGTACAATTCCAGGAAATCTCTAACTAACCAGGCTGTAATGATTGCGAATTTCAGATAAAATATTATGACGCAAAATATTCATTTGAAATTGTGATTTTCTAGCAAACAACGGACTAAAATTATAAAATATTATCACAAAAAAGATATATTTTAGACACTTTTAACCACCCCCTGTCCTATGAGGTTAATTAAAATACGTTTTATTCTATTTTTTGCAGTCAGTGAGTCTATGAAATCAGTCAGTTACACAGTCACTCAGTTTGCGAAATCAGTCAGTCTATAACTAGCACATTTTCGTGGCAGTAATCATTAATTTCTCAATTTCTCTAGCCTCCAAACAACAATTTGATGGATCCGGATAAAAAAGAAAATGTTAAGTGTTGTCTCTAAATACATGTAAAATACCATTTTCCTATACGAAGAGCATCCGCTTATCTGATTAGACAGATATATAACATTGTATTTTGCTAATGAAATGCAGATTATCAGCCTAAACAGAATGTCATACCGGTTTTATGTTGTCTCAATATTTCGGTATCAGTAAAATCATATCGGTATGACTAACAGTATAGCCATGATACCGGTATTCGATATAATACCGGTATATCATGAAGCCATACTTATCGGTGTGGTTGAGGTAACACAGTCAATCAATCCATATAGTCAGTCAGTCTACAAATTCAAACAGTCTACACAGTCAAACAGTCTACATAATCAGTAAGTATACGAAATCAGTCATATTACAAAGTCAGCCCAACTATGAAATCAGTAAGTCGACAATGTCAGCCAGTCTACACAGTCAGTCAGTCAACGCCAGCAAGCAGTCTAGATATTCAGTCAGTCTACAAAGTCAGTCAGTCTATAAAGTCAGTCAGTTTACAAATTCAGTCTACAAAAGGTATGTACACAGTCAGTGAGTCTATGAAATCAGTCAGTTACACCGTTACTCAGTTTGCGAAATCAGTCAGTCTATAACGTCAGTCACTCAGCTAAGGAAGTCTTTCTACAACGTCAGTTGGTCTACAAAGTCAGTCAACAAATTCAGTTAGTCAACAAAGTCAGTCAGTCTACGAAATCAGTCAATCTACATCAGTCAGTTTATAACAATCAGTAAGTTTACGAAATCAGTCAGTCTACAACGTCATTCAGTCTACAAGATCAGTTATTCAACAAAATCAGTCAGTCTACAGGCCAGTCAGTCTACGAAATCAGTCAGTCTGCAACGTCAGTCAGTCTACAAAGTCAATCAATCAACAAGGTCAGTCAGTCAACAAAGTTTGTAAGTTACCACAGTCAGTCAGTATTCAAGGTCAGCCAGTCTATGCAGGCAGTTAGCCTACGGAATCAGTCTGTCCATAAAGTTAGTCAGTATATAAAGTGAGTCAGGGAAAAAATTAAGTCAGTTTACACAGACAATCAATCGAAATAGTCATCTGATGGTTAAGATTGCCATTTGGTGTCTCGCCAGCTCCAGAGTTATTTCAAAGATGAATAAACGAAGCTCTACAAGACTTACCAGGTACGTTTCTCATCACGGACGATATTCTAACTGTTGGTGAAGGTCACACTCTTGAAGAAGCCATCGCTAACCATGACGAATGCATCATCAGACTTCTGGAACAGCGTCGACAGACAGGAAATAAGCTAAATCGTTACAAACTTAATTTGAAGTGTAAAGAAGTTCCATTCATTGGCCATTTGTTAAGTGCCAGTGGTTTGCAGGCTGGCCCAAATAAGATAGAGGCAATTATAAAAATGCCACAACCTAGGAATGTACTAGCTGTGCAACAAATTATTTATCGAGATTCTTAAAAGGATTTTCAGACTTGTGTGACCCTCTCAGACAGTTGACCAGAAAAGACTCTGAGTGGAATTGGAATGACAAATCTTTTCGAAACATTAATGTAGCAGTTACGCAAACTTCAGTTCTTAAGGACATTATGGCGCAATGTGATCCATCTGAAACTGGTTTAGGCGCCACTCTATTGCAAAATGGGCAACCAGTTGCATATGCTATCCGTGCACTCACTACCACTGAACACAACTATGTTCAGATAGAAAAAGAATTGTTAGCAATTCTCAATGCTTGTACAAAATTCCACCAATATGTCTATGGGCGCAAATTTACAGGAAAAAGTGACCACAAGCCTTTAGAATCCATTCAGAAGTCTCTCCTTGCAACTCCAAAACATATACTTCTAGCACTTCAAAAATATGATGTGACAATTGTCTTCAAGAAAGGATCACAACTCTGTCTGGCAGACACACTTTCACGAGCATATTTACCAATCACACAGGTCCAGTATGAGCTTGAGGATATTTCCATGATAGAAGAGGAAATACAACACATAAACATGGCAGATTATCTCACAGTATCGGAAAAAGGGGACTACATTCTATACTGTCAGCGACACAACAGGAGAGTGCACTCCAAACTGTAAAAGCCCTGATTCTCAATGGGTGGCCAGTGAAAAGGGATGATGCCCCGACAGCAGCTTCTCCTTATTTTCATATGCATGATGAATTGACTGTGTAACGGAGAGATGTAGTGGCATAGACTGGATTACTATATGGCACAAACTACAAAAGAATCTTTTATGATCATTAGACCCAGTTTGCCCCGATAGAGTTCAGATGTTTCTTGATCTTTTGTAATAATACACCCATCAGATAAAGATACCAGTAATGATTGTGACGTAATTGGCATAAGTGATGACCAATACTACCATTGCCAAAATATTTAGCCAAAATAGAAGCATGAAGTTAGATGTCTAGAGTTATATAGCTTCCATTAAGATTGGTGTGCCTGTTATTAATCAATCAGAAGAGATTACTCATAATCAATATTCTATGACATTCTACTCTTCAATATCTTGGCTCAATTTACGAAAGAATGATCCGAATTAGTATTTGAACGTAATCCTATATGTATGGATCAAAAGGTGGACATGGCGAGAAGAAAAGTAAACAAAGACGGATTTTTAGAAAAACTAATAATTCCTTCATTCTATGCACTTTGTTGAAAATTTAAAATGAACAAGGAATATTAATTTATAAATTCTGGATTTCATGTAAATATTATCTGAAAAGTTTGACACTTCTGCAGACTGTAATACTTTATTTTTGGATATGATTTTAGTTGATCATTAATAATAAAAGAATGGTCCGGCAACTCTATTCAAGGTTGAATCCTTGATGACACAAAGACATTCTTTGATATGAAAGATGGGCGGAAATATATCGCCTGTTAAATAACTCAAAATCCACAAAACATTGAGTCTAAACAAATGGTATAAATCCCCATATACGTCTCAAGACAATTACCTGACTGATTGACCCCAAGGATCCAAACTTAACTTTGAAATGTTCAGGTTTTTACATCCAACTGATTCCATTTTGATATGGCTGATCTAAATATAAAACTGAAAGAACCAAGATCGAAAAACTAACTAAATCAAATGACAATTGAAACAGGAATAACCAGTGGACGACTGGCAACAGCTGCTCCAAACTCTGTTCATTCACGAATAAATAGGATCTGCCAAAACAAAACAATTTCTTGTCCTTTGAAATAACTCTTACATCATTGTATGTTTAACAACGCATCATTGGCGCAAGAACAATAATGTGATTTTTAAGTTCAAGAAACGCAAAATTAGTAGATCTTGAATTGTTTCTGATTATGTCATTCTTAAAATAACAATAAATAATTTAAATTATGAAAAATGATGTAATTGACTTACATAATAGATGACAGTCAAGATAGAATGACGAATCAATGTCAGTTGAAATTTAAGAGATCTGATTGTTGGTGTTGCTGACCACGATGGAAATATAATGAACACGACTATTTAATGAACTTTGTGGGTACACCTAACGGCCGCGCTAAGGGTGAAATCCTGATCCGAAAGAAATGGCTGCTGAATATATCTAGGTAGAATCCAGAAAACAGTCCTCAAAAGGCCATTTGCCGCCAGTAGCTTGAATTGCAGCTGGTAAGAAACGTAGTGCCCAGATACTAAATAACTGGCCATGGGCCGCCAGGAGCTAATATTCGAAACAACCTGGTTGCAGGCTGCCAGAAGCTGAAAACTCGAAGTGATCTGGCCACAGGCTGCCAGGAGCTGAAGGTTCTAGTGAACTGACCACAGGTTCGCCATGAGCTGATATTATAACTGGAACGGATATGGCTACATATGGTACATGTAAGTTCTTTAAACAGACAATGGATAAAACGTTTACTTAGATGATGATGATGATGATGATGATGATGATGATAATGATTCATTCACTCTGCTACACAGGTGTATGGGGCCAGTGTAGAAAGTATTTACAACATTCTCATTATTACGCCGTAACGCGAGAGGACGTCATTGCATAAATCTGCTAAGTGTGCTACGAGGTGACCTCAAGAAAGCAGGACTCTTGCACTCAAGTCAAGAATGGACCTGAGGAAGCTAAGCATTTCGGCTGAGGACAAGACACAGTGGGAAAAATTGAAGAAGAAGGACTGATTGCAGCTGTAAGATGTTTCCACTACTACAGCCGCAGAATAGAGTAATCATACATGCTCACGCACAGGACTTAAGACCCCTGCAGAAGGGTACCCATATTAGGATAAAACCACTAATGCTAGGTCGTGATAGCTGGGACCCCGACATTGTGCAAAAAAAAGTGAACATTAGGTCTTACAATGTGACAACAGGTGATGGGCAGCTACTTCGCAGAAATCGTAGACTTCTACATACAGGACCAGATCCTCAACACAGACAACCATCTCCAACTCAGACATCTAGAGATAACTACCAGGCTGGTCGCCAAATTACTACACCTTAAACAGCAGCAACTCCACAAAGGACAGCCCTAGCCAGCCTACAACTATCACATGGAGTGGACGCATCTCTAGACTGCCGGTATACCTTAAAGACTATGCACAATAATCATGTATCATCGAGACAACAGAATGACTGTGCGAGAAAATTTATTATTATCTATTTCATTATTATATTCTAACAATATCTCTCTTTCCTTATAAGGGGAGATGTGACGATATATCGACCATAGTCATATACTTAGTATGATGTAGGAGTGTTCTACTCCAACGCTACACACTAAAATAATTGGCTTTAGGTAGGATACAGTTAGATCATGTTAGCACAGACCACGTTTTTTAATGATCTAGTAGTGCGAATATATATCCATATGGTAGAAACGACATTGGAATAAGTCTATGAGATCAGTCAGTCTGCAATGTATGTAAGTCTGCACAGGCAGTCAGTCTACAAAACAGTCAGTCTACGAGATCAGTCTACAGAGTCAGTCAGCCTATGAAAGCAGTCAGTCTACAAGGTTATTCAGATACCATAGTCAGTTAGTCAGCACACTCAGTTAGTCTCCACAGTGTTTTAAACGCCTTAGGTTAATCAAACAAACCACACATGGCTGCACCACAACACATTGTGAATCTGTCGCCCATGAGAACAAGAGGGAGGTCTCAACAGAGTCAACCTATGCCACAAATTGCTCTACCTAAACATGTTCCAGCATGCAGTGATGTTAGTCAGAATACCGAAATGAGGGCATATACATTAAACACAGTGAGGGCGATGCAGAAGCAGTTGTCCACTACTTACCGACACACACCAATCTCATCTACATCAACTTGTTGTGGCTTAATGATTGATCTACAAACCGCTGTAATACGTATCCTTATATAAGCAGCAAGGTCGTTCCATGGTATATATCCTGAGAAAAATGCCAAGGCAACCCTAACATCTATCAACGATAAAAAACAATCTCTCGTTGAGCTTCACATATCATTAGAACAGAAAAGAGAAAAATAAGCCAAACTCTAAACCATAAATTTCTATCTGAGCACTAGGTGAATGGTAATAGAGATGACATCTTTCAAGACCAAGACCTCCTACCCCTGCTAGACCTTGTGTCTAATTCAACGAAATCGAATGGAGCTATTAACCTGCACAGAATCAACATAGATGTCCGTGCACAACTAAAAATGTGTCTGGAGGCAAAGCCCCATCAGAAATCGAACTGAAGTAATGCAGGGACAAATGGTCAGTCTCCTGGTGATACAAAGAATCTGTCATGTGCTGCTCTGAACACAAACACTATTAGCGATGCCATTGAAGTGGGTGCTCAATCCTCTAACATCATACAAGGCATACCAACTCCGCCACCCTGGCACTGCGGTGTATGTAATGATCCGTGTGAAGATGATGAAGTAGCACTTCGGTGTGATCTCTGCCAACAATGGATACGTCGCATCTGTAACCATATGTCTGCCTCACAGTACGATTTATTTGTAGCCAATCAGAAACTGCCATTCTCCTGCGAGTCCTGTCGTATGACAGTTATGCCCCATTATTCCAGTACACATACTCAGAATGTACAGCAGCAAAATTCCAACAGTCCTGTCAATGAGCAAATTGTTTTTCAGTTCATGCCTAATAGTGCAGAGAATAGCATCATAAGTATTGGTAGTACAAGCATGAACCCTGTTTATGCTAACCAGACAAGCCAGCCATCAAGCAGCTCTTCAGTTCAACAAATTAACGATATTAGTTGTGAAACTGGAAATACATCCACCACCGGGGGCAAGACTATAACCAATGAAGCAGCCAATCATCAAATCATGATGTCCAGCCATGCCGCGCAGAGAAAGGTAGCTCAAAATCAAAAGGCAGATGAAATCAAGGCACAGGAAAAGGAGATAAAAGCCAAAGAGAAATGACTAAAACAGTGGGAGGAGGCAGTTGATCAAAGAGGAAAAGAATTGGATGACATTATAAATAGGGTGGCAACAGAACAGGCATGCTGTATCCAGCTGGAGAGCCAGAACAAAGATTAACTAAGGAATTCACTCAGGAGTCAGGATCTCACCACATCCCTGCCTCCAGAACAAACAACAATCACCAATGCAACATTCCAGTCAGGATCATGCAGCATTCAGCAATGTCAATTCAGGCAGAAGTTGAGAGGCAGATGCTGCAATACAGGGTCTCAATACTGGAACAACTTACCAACAGTTGCAGTTGAAGATTCTTGGTTATCCATATTTACAAACGTGCATGCCATCACCACCTGTTGTTGCACCACCTCAATGCAACCCTATGTTTATGCACCATGTCACTCTGCTACATTTGCCAACTATATCGTCTGCTCTTCCCCAATAACCACACCAAAGACATCAGCCTCTGCACACAGTAGCAGATTTCCGCCATCAACCACCAGTTCCAGTCTTTTTTCCCACCGTTTGTATATCCACCATCAGTTACAGAACCTATTACCAGATCTAGCAATGCATCAGTCTCTCCTCATCAATCACTAGCATAAACTCAATTTACACCACCCATGTGCCCACGAGGTCGGAGTCAGCGTCAACTCATACCACCAGTATATAAACAAGTGACAAGTCAGCATTTACGTGCAACATGGTCACCACCACCTGTGTATCCATTAATGAGAAGAAAGAAATCTATGTACTTAGCCAAGACATCATCAAATGAACCAACCAGAGACAATGGACAAAGCAGGGGTAGTAGGTCAATGAAAACTCAACATTTACCATACAATAACACAGGTACTGGAATTGGAAGTATGACAACTCGGCACATGCATACTATACACATGTGCAAAAGTTAAGCACCACCCTATTTTTACGTACATGCGAGGGTATATTCATGTGCTATGAAGAAAGCAATAGCATAAACATTTATGTACCCATCCATCTTAGTGCAAGAGGTAATAATGCAACTAGAGGAGTGCTGATTATGATGGTGGGGAAACACTGTATGTTTTTGTTTGAACTTGAAAACGAGGCCTGAATATGGTTACGTTGACACAACTGACAACTATTGCCCTAAAGTTGACACACGTGGCTAGATTGTCATTAATGGTGTCTGAAAACGAAGTTTAACATCTGTGCACGAGTTTGAAACTGTCATTATTAATACCGGGTATATCCACCTTGTGCCTGGATGACGGCCTGGACACGACGTCTCATGCCGGTCACCAACCGACTGATACGCCATTGTGGTATTCGTTGCCATTCAAGATGGAGTGCATCTGTTAATTCCTGTAGGTTCTGCACAGGAGGATCCCTCCTTCTCACCATGTTTCCCAGAATGTCCCAGATATGATCAATAGGGTTCATGTAAGGGCTCCTTGGTGGCCATGGTAGGGTTTCGATGGCATTCTGGCGGAGGTATTCATGCTCAGCTCTAGCACGATGTGGTCGGGCGTTGTCATCCATGAATATAGGGTGGGTTCCAGGTGCATGATTTACAAAATGAGGGACCACAACTCTATCCAGTATGGAATCGTGATATCTTTGTCCATTTAGTGTTCCAGGTACAGTCAACAGATCCAGCTTACAATCAAATGAGATGCACCCCCATATCATAACGGAACCTCCACCAAATGGAACTTCTTCCATGATGTTACGTTGGTCGTACACCGTGCGTCTGGACCGCCATACACGAGTTCGGCCATCTGTGGCATGAAGCAGGAACCGACTTTCATCGGACCAGTGTACCCGTCTCCAGGATCTCATGTTCCAGTGTCTTCTTTCGTTGCACCACCTCAGACGCTCCTCTTTGTGGTGTGCGGTGAGGAGAGGACGTCTGACAGGTCTCCTAGCTTTCATGCCAGCAGCATACAGTCTCCTTTTGACGGTAGACATTGACACTCTATTGCGCGTTTCCCATTGCTGGCTGAGCACTCTGCTGTTGGTGAATGGAGATCTCCTAACAAGGCATACTAGGGCTCGATCATCACGGGCAGTAGTCTTCTTCGGTCTTCCAGATCTAGGCCTGTCCTTCACCTCGTTAGTTTGCCCATGTTTTGCAATCAAACGACGGATTACAGTATGGTTAATGTTCAGCTGTCTGCCAATCTCTCTGCATGACATACCAATGGTATGCATGCCTATGATTTGCCATTTCACACGATCACTTAACCTTCGTCTTGCCATAGCGGTTCACAATCAAGAGCTAATTCTCTCTGTACAAATAAACCACGGTCATGAACACAAAATTCCTAATCTTGTCGCTAAATCTGTATGTAATGTTCTACACCTCAAACTGGACTTTTACATAACTGAACACGTGTGCTGTTTCCCGCCACGCACGGACATCAAGCCGCGTGAAGTCATGCATGCATGTGCATTTCATACTTGGAATTATGTCAGCTAACGCGGGGACAAAAAGTATGGCAGCCTAGTTGTACCATCATGTTTCTACGTTCTATTGTTTTTGCTGGTGCTTAACTTTTGCACAGGTGTATATAAGCTATATATCATCAAAATCTGAACCCAGTAAAATCAAGTAAAACCTATTACTTACCGGCAACATTCAGCAGTGATCCACACACTCAGACCATGTATCCGGTAATGAAGACACCACCGATTCCAGAAACCATAGCCCAAGCGCAATGCGCTAGTACGGTAACTCCACAAGAGTCCTCAAATAGAGATGTATGTATTTCAGCTGATGATAGACATAGTGAAGGTACAGCATTGTCTTATGTTGGAACTTGCAGCAGTTGCACAGAGCAGAGCACTCGTAGCATTGAAACACAGCGTATATCCCAATGTAAGAATATCTAGTCATACAGTCTGCAGGCAGTGTGAAAGATGCTGTAACAGGCAACTCATCTGATTCTGACAATGCGAAACTACAAGAGTTAATGCCAAGCTTGTGTTATTTTTTTAGGGCTAGTCCCAAAACGATGCACAAGACCACCGCAAGGGATGTACGAGCACCGCCAGTCAATCTGAACTTAATCACCTATAATATTAAGGGTGTGCAGTTTAATAGAACTGGTGTGGCCGAATTATGTACCCAAGGTAAGATAATCGCTATCCATGAACACAGGTTATACCAATATGACCTGCACAATCTGACCAACTTCCAACCAGACTTTCATGCTCATGTAAAAACCGGCGCTGTATCCAGGGACAATTACTCAAGAAGCAGGTGCCTCATGAAGTGGGGGAACGCACATGTGAAGGAAGAAGAGGTTATTGGTAACCTAGTAGGGCTTGTAGGACACGCCCACCTGACAATTTATTACTCTTTATAGTATGCGTAGTAGAGGGCAAGTTGGAGTTGCATTGCTGTGGCACAAGAGCATGAACGACTTGATTACTCCTCACTGATGGAGGCGATAGAGTAGTATGTGCAACAATTTTTGACAATGGTACAACGTATCTACTAATCAACATATATATGCCATCAAATGATAGGACCCGATCCAGTGAAGTCAGTCATAAGTATCAGGATAGCCTAGCTGAGGTCAGTGACATTATGATGAAATATGCAAGTTACGATACCATTCTATGTGGATATCTGAATGCTTTCCTATACCGCAATCCTCTAAATGCATTAGACATCCTCCTCCGTGACTTTTGCAAGGATGTAGGATTACAGCTTAGCATAAAATATCCAAATAAACGAACATTCTATTGGAACAGAAAGCCGGATGGTGTCGGCACTGATCATACACATCATAGATTGATTATGTGCTATCTAGCTGTAGTACAGTTATCACAAATGTAGAGATCCTTGACTAAAGTACGTCTTTCTCACAAAATAATGGTTCAGATCGTGACCCTGTTCTTGCAAAGCTGCCATTGTCACACGGGGGAAAGAGAACCGTGTGGATCTGGCACAAGGCAGACCTCAGAAGATTTAACCAAGTGGTGAGACACAATGTAGCCCATTCTGTCGAGACACAGTTGGATGCATTGGACGAGATTGAGTCAGCCATTAGTCGCTTGACAGATATACTTAAGAATACTATACAAAGGTCTGTCCCCTGCAAGACCACCTTCATCAACAGGACTCTCAAATCAATTCCTAAGTGTTCTACTTAGGCACAAAGAATCGAAACCAGCATTTTGGAGATGGAAAGAAGCTGGTAGGCCAAGAGACTTACCACTTTTAGATGATGTTAGATGTCTCAAGAAAGAAGTGTACAAAGGCCAGCGACAAACAAATAGGGTGACGCAGAAAGCATTGTACACTCAGATACAAGATGCTAAATCCGAAGACCAGCAACCTTTCTTCAAGCTACTAAATTGCCAGAGAAATAGACAAGTGGGAGTCACTGGGGATATGATCATTGGTGGACAGAGCTTCATGTCTACTGAACATATTAGGGAAGCGTGGGCAGGCTATTTTGAGAAACTAGCTACGCCAAATGATAATCCCGACTTCAGTGATTCATATAAATCCCCGGCCCAGAACGACGTTATCAACATAAGAAACATAGATCAAACCAAACAGGTCACCATGAGACATATATCCCTAGAGGAGATACAGCGTGCTTCTAATAAACTACAAACAGGGAAAGCAGCAGACAAATATGGGATTGCCTCAGAACATCTGATTCATGCTATACAACCAGTGTCACTGATTCTAAGCAATATATTCAATACCATACTCGATCTTTGGATAATCCTTCAAGCTTTCAAGGAGGAAATTCTTACTCCAATTTAGAAGAAAGCTGACAAATGTAAGAAGCTACCCGATAACTATAGCGGCAAACTGGTTTGCTCAACTATCAGTGAACTCGTTGAGATTATCCTTGTCGACAGAATGACACCCTTTCTAGATCGTGCTCAAAGTGAACTCCAATGGAGATTTACAGAGACGCCTAGTTATCTTCATACTGCATTTGCTGTCTCTGAGACGATCGAAGAATTTGAAGATGTTGGCGATGACCAGCTCTTCATAACCTTGGATGTCCAGAAGGCCTTTGATGAGGTCTTGTATGAGTCTCCTCGTGGAGTTATATAAGCTATAGAGATCCCACTCTAGATGTGGTGCATTTTCGATGACTGGTACAGAGGTTTGAGCAGTCAAGTGGGAAGGCGCACTATCTAGGCCATTTAATATTCTTCAAGCCACAGGCCAGGGAAGATCATTCTCTCCAAGAAACTACAATACATTCAATAACATGGCAAAACATTATTATCCAGATGCTCAGGTTGCTCTGACAGCTACACAGAACTTGGCTGACTCAAGACAGTATACAATAGGAATGAAGAAGACTAATGCCATCATATATCCGGCTAATAGCACCTTAACAGAGACACCTGACATCTGCTATAAGACTGAGGAATTGACCCTATCAGAAGAGGCCACCCACCTTGGATTGCTGATGAGCGCTTCTGGTAAACTTAATCAACATAGAGTTGAGAACAATATTGCCTCGGCCGGAGGAGCTGCCTATAGTCTCTTTGGAGCTGGCTTCCATGGAAACAAGAGGTATCAGAAGATATCAAATATCTCACATTTTTAAGTTACCGCAGGACCCGGCCTGCCCAGGACTAAATATTATGCCAAAAATAATGACAAAGCCAAGTATATATATAGAACAAGAGCTATCAGAAGATAGCAAATAGCTTACCTGTATATTAATTGTACATCACAGGACATGATGGACCATCGGATACAATCTCATTTTGAAATTTTACAATCCACTTGGTACTACCTATCGGGCAAGCATAGCTTGGAGACTAAACCATAAAGCCTTTCTGCCCTGTGGTAACCTGCAGTACAATGACTACTAGCACCCCAAGACTAACAGAAAGGCAAATGGTCCAAACATAAGCAAAGTTCAGTCTGAAAAAAGAAGAAATATTTTCAAAAACAAGTACATTAATATGATGCAGGCTACATTTAAGAAGCCTATATAACAAATCAAAACATTTTATCTAAACTAATAAGTCTTTGCTGATTAAATTGTCATTTGAAAAAAACCTTAACCACAACATAACACATATAACCTGGATGCAAATCAGCAATAAAATTATCAAAGTTCAAATGCCGAAAATCAATTTACTTTTTATGCGGACAAGTCCTAAGCATGGTATAGAACACATATGTGAAGTTTGTTTAAAAATCTGATGACCCATTGTGGGTGCAAATGTAATTTTTTAAAAACTTAACCAAGAAATTATAAGTATAAATTGGATACAAATCAGGCCCAAAATAATTAAAGTTCAAAGATAAAAAATTAAATTTTTTTAAAATCAATTCCTTTTTCATATGGACAAGTCCTAAGCATGGTATAGAACACATCCTTGAAGTTTTTAAAAATATCTGATAACAACCCCCTCCCCTCCCCGTGCAAATGTCGTTTTAAAAAAGTTTAACGAAGAAATTATGAGTATAAATTGGATACAAATAAGGCGCAAAATAGTCAAAGATCAAAACAATTAAAAAAAAATTTGAAAATCAATTTCTTTTTCATAAGCATGGTATAGAACACATCTGTGAAGGTTTTTGAAAAATCCGATGACCCCTTTGGGTGCAAATGACATTTTAAAAAACCTTAACCATAGGAATAACATTAACCTGGACACAAAAATTAGTCAAAGTTAAAACTTGATAAAACTAAAGCAAAATTTCAAAAATCGTTGTAGTTTTGATGTAAACTAGTCCCAAGCGTCGTATAGAACACATCTGTGAAGTCTTTTTTTTAAATCGGATGAACCCTTAGGGGTGCAAAACCGCAAATATCATTATAAAAAACCGTAACCATAGGATTAACATTAAGCTGGACACAACAACTAGTCAAAGTTAAAACTCGAAAAAAATAAAGAAAAATTTCAAAAATCGATTTAGTTTTGATGTAAACTAGTCCTAAGCATCGTATAGAACACATCTGTGAAGTCTTAAAATTGGACGAACCCTTAGGAATGCAAATGTCATTAAAAAAATCCTTAACCAGAGCGGATGCCAATGCCGACGGCGACGTCAACATTTGTCCACCCTCTCCCAAAATCTCTTTTTTCAACTTCGTGAAAATGCGAGATAAAAATGCTTAACCCTGCCAAGAAAGATAACCCTGGACCCATAAAATATTCTATGTGCAAACATGATAAAAGTATGGAAACAATTATAAAATCAATATAATTCTGATGCAGAATAATCCTAACCACCGCATAGAACACGTGGTTTAAAAAAAAATCAGATGAACCCTTATGGGTGCAAATGCCATTTGACAAAAGCTTAACCCGACCACTCATGGAGCAGAACTATGGAATCTAACTGATAAAGAAACATAACCTATTGAAATGTTTGCAAGATCCCTTTTGCGTCAACTTCAGAGCCTTGCTCCGAGTACAGCTAATCCAGCAGTGTATGGCTTACACAGTACTCTTCCAGTAGTGGCCAAGATTCACAAGAAAGCTTTCATCCTGCTAAGAAACTTGGTCGCTGAACTATCACGTCGCGAATATACCATCGTGTTAAGACATCTTGCTATGAAATCCATGGCCAGCAATACATGGCCCTCCTATGTTCAGATATTACTCCTGCAATACCACCTGCCTTCAGCCCATAGCTTATTGGTGCAAGTACCTACAAAAACAGCATGGAAGCGTAGTCCATGAGGCAGTCTGCAAGTTCGAGAGCAAGATGTGGCATGCAGCATTATCCATGTCTTCATTGCGATTCATGTCAGCTGAAATGTGTGGACTGTAAGGTATTCCTGCTCCTTTATGGTCTGAATCTGCGGAGACCCTGCATGAAACTGAGAAGGCAACCATTAAGGCAAAACTTCTAACCGGGATATATCAACTCCAGACTGTACTCATGAAATGTGATAGACGAAGCCAAGTCACAGCAACGTGTCAGCTTTACAACTCAAGTCAAGAAGATATGGCTCATTTCCTTACATCATGCACAACTCGATCGTCAACCGCACATGCTTGTACTATTTGATATAACCGGTATTAAGCCAGATAACCCGACTAGTTCTTCTCCTGAATCCTCTCCATCCATGTCTGCATTCTTCATTAGATGTGGACACAAGCACTATGACATGCATTGAACGGATTAGCAGAGATTAGATATTTGCCTGCCACAAAGAGGGCACGTATATTGCTTACATTGCCATGATACTACATTCCTTCCTGTTCGTATTCACTGTACACATCTATTCGCTCTCGTTGATTTACATACTGGTGAACTTTCAACAACTGTTACAATATTATGGACTTCGGCTGTTACATATTACGTACTTTTGACAATATATTGTTGATCTTCGCATATGCTGTATCCAGGGGCAATTACTCCAGGAGGTGGCTCATGAGGTGGGGGAACATGCATGTAAAGGAAGAGGCTATTGGTACCCTACTAGGGATGGTAGGAGACGCCCACGTGGCAATTTATTACTCTTTACAGTATGTAACGTGGTACCTAATAGGGATGGTAGAACACGCCAACCTGGCAATTTATTACTCTTTACAGAATGTTACATGGTATCTACAGTGAAAATGACCCATTTTTGTGCGTGCTGGGGGATAGTCCACACACACACACACACTTCTCTGTGCAGTTTAATTAAGTAGTGGAGTGTGGACTAGAATGGTAGGATAAACCCACCATATCATTATGCTTAGGTAACATCAGGGTTTTGTTTGCGGCCTCGTGAAGCTGGTAGGATGTACCCACCTGGCCTGAATGGTTTGTGTGGCGGTATATACAGAAATGACAGTTGTTGGCGAGTCTGGTAGGACATGCCCACCTGGCCTGGTTGACTGTATTTAAGGATATGTACACAAGTTGTATATTGAGATAACTAGGGCATAGGCCTGGAAAAAACAGCACATGCTCTTGTGACGGGCAATTTGGGCTGGTGACTGACCAGCCTGGTTCGGATGCAGCTTACTAAAGTGATAGGACATACCCACCTTGACAGTATGCTCGTGATGTTAATAGCGGTTGTCAGTTTTGTTTTGTTATTTATGCCCCCGTAGGCTGGTAGGACAAGGCCACCATACTTGGTTTCTTGTTAATTAGGAGTACTTGTTGTGGATTGTCTTGACTAGTAACAGACTGTGGACCTTGAACAGCAACAGCATATTTTTCCTAAATTGCTTGATCCGCTTGGTCAATACGCTATTTTTACTAGAATGTTACATTACAGGGCATTGTTTTCGTGACACTTTACTGTATCATGGATTGGTAGGACCTAGTATGCTTGCCAGTATACTAGTAGACTAGTATAGGATGCTTCACCACATGTGTAGCAGCTTCGAGCTGGTAGGATATTCCACCTTTATCAGTATTACTGAAATAACAGGTTTATTGAACTGCAGCTTATGAGGCTGGTAGGACATGTCCACCTGGCCTAGTCGTGTGCCAACAGCTGGGTTCTACTGGGTAGAATTTATTGCGGTTAATGCACGCTGCAGTAGGGCAGTGATCGATTGTTCCTGTGTGGCACTCTAATTGGTTCTGACTTCTGAGTACATCTGGGTGCTCAACTGCTACAGGTAGTGAGAGCCGTACTTGTCTAGCCAATTTTTTAAGCAGTTGAGTGAGGGTGCTGCCACAATTTTGTTGCTAAGGGAGTCCCAGTTGTTGACAATTCTGTTGCTAAAGGTGTGTGAACTTAGTGACTGATTTGAGTAGTGCTTTCTAAGTTTGTAGCTGTGACCATGTGTTTTGGTTGACGTTTCCCCTACCAATCCCTGTAGATCTATGGTGTATTTATTGTGGAGGAACTTATACGTCTCAATCATGTCATCTCGAATTCCTCAATACACGAGGGTCAGAAGTTTTAGATTATGAAGCCTATTTTCATATGCCGTGCCGAACAGTCCTGGTGGTAGCTTGGTGACCCGCATCCGGACATTCTCTATCTGGCTTGCGTCGGTTTTGAAGCATGGCCTCCATATTCTGTTGGTAGATTCAAGTAGAGACCTCACTCACGATTTAAAAAGTAACCTAAACATTTCACCATCAAGGTAATGGAACGGGTGCCTGATGTTTATGGAATGTTAGCTAGTCATCGAAATGAACCCCAAGATCCTTTTCGCATGTTGTCACTTCAAGTCGAGTCACTTGCCATCCAGATTTGGACACTGTATAGGTGTATTCTGGGTGGCCTGTGAAAATCCTCATTATTTACATTTTGGGGGTGAAATTTTAATAACCAGCGTCCTGACCATAATTGTAGGTTGCCAATGTCCTTTTGTAGTGTGTGACAGTCATCTACTGACGCAATTGCATGAAAAAGTGTTGTATCATCGGCAAATAGTTCTATGTAACTGTGAGCACCATCCGGTAGATCATTGATATACATCAAAAACAGGATGGGCCCTAAAACACTACCTTGTGGAACTCCACTAATGACGTCAGACAATGGAGAATATGTCTCGTTTACTGCGTCTGAACGAAAGGAAGGCTTGAATACAGGATGAGACCTGACCTACGATTCCGCAGCTTCTGAGTTTGCCGAGAAGTGTGGCACAGTATCAAATGCTTTTTGGAAATCAAAGTAGATTGCGTCTAAACAAGCAGTTCAGTCCAGGTTCCTATTAGTGTTAGCTGTGTTTTTGGGATGAGCCTAGCGGAAGATGAATTTACCTCAACACGGAGACAAGCTAAGGAGTCACTGGATACACCAACTCCACGGGCATCAAGAACGCCATCTTAAAAGTCTCCCACTTTATATGTATTTATTCACCAAATGTTCAAAAATAGCCTTCGCTTGTTCTGTAAATGGATATTTTCTATCGTATGAGACAATTAAAAATTTCTTGAACAAATTTGAGGGCTAAAGCGTTAAGACAATACATTGAACACTAAATAACATCTGTGTGACAATATCTTTATTGCAAAAAGCATAATAAATACAGATCATTTAACACATGAATATATACAAGTGAAATATCACTATCACAGATATAGCTATAACATGACTCATTGTAAGCGCATCACAGATCTCACATAAAATACATCGTTTCAACATTTTAACTGTCTCACTGCTACAAGCTACCAGACAATAATTTCAATGAGCAAAAACTCAGCCTTGCTGAATATTTTGAAGAAAATTTGACTGAAAGTTGTTGGTGGCTAGCCACCAACAACTTTCAGTAAAATTGTTTTCAAAATATGCAGCAAGTCAACGGATATACCCTCTGGAATATGTTGTATGCAAAAACTCAGCAGGCAGACGGTTAATAGTCAAGAAAATTGAGATTTTGTTCATTTGCATCCCAAATCCAGCAGTTAATAAACTTAGAGAATAGTTCCTTTTAACTGTCTCGCTGCTGCTAACAACCAGACAATAATTTCAATGAGCAAAACCTCTTGACTTGAATATTTTGAAAACAATTTGATTGAAAGTTGTTGATGGCTTAGGCACTAACAACTTTCAGTCAAATTGTTTACAAAATATTTAGTAGGTCCAGAGATATAACCCCTGGAATGCCATCTGCAAAAGATCAGTGCATGCTGACTGAACACAACATAAAGAGCAGCTCAAATGAGTTGACATTTAACTGTCAGCGTGATGGCTGAATTTCCGCAGACTACATTTTCTACTGGGTTTAACTCTGAATATGCTGAATTATTTTCAAAATAATCAACAGCTATTGCCAATTGAAATTATTGTCCGGTGGCGTGCCAGCAGTCAAACAGTTAATAGGAAAATTATTAACTGTGAATATTTATTAGACAAGATTGATAACTTTGATACTAAACATGTTAAATGGGACTCTGGTAACGATTCTATTTATCGTCTTTCCCTGTGGTAAATTTTCAACCAGAAATGGGGTTGCAATGCAGCCATGAAGCTTGACTTTATGACGAACTCTGAAGCTGGGCTTCAAATATAAAATAAATATAGAAGGCTTATCAATACCCACATCAACAAGGAGCCAAGGGCCTGTAACGCTAACCTGGACCTTTCACATTTGAACCATTTGTATTTAAATACCGATAGACATGATGGATAATTTTCACAAAATCCAAGTTGGCCACTAAGAAATTGACCAATCAAGATTCTCGTTTGATATGTTGAAGTCTACCGCCATAGGATCATTCCTAAGATGCTCACACACACACCTAAAAATTGACGAATCAAAATTCTGTATAACGGTTTTGAAGCCAAGCCCCATAGAGTGATTCCAGCCACAGTAAGTTGAAGTCTGCCAAGTGGTTAATGCCGAGCAGCTTTTTGACAATTTCCGGTAAATCGTTCATAAAATCTATGGTTTCAACAAAGAAATTGAGCAGTCAAAATTCTGTATATAAGTTCTGAAGCATAGCGCCCCCCCCCCCCCCCCCACCAAGGTCCTTCCAGCCAAAGTAAGTTGAAATCCATCAAGCGATTAATGAGTAGCGTTTTCATGATTTCAAGTAAATTTTTCATAAAATCTAAGTTTTTCACTAAAAAAATTGACCAATCAAAATTCTGTATACATGTTCTGCAGCCTAGCCCCATAGGGTCCTTCCAGCAAAACTAAGGATAAATCTGCCATGCAGTTAATAAGGAGTAGTGTTTTGACAATTTCAAAAATTTTCATGCAAAAACTGGACTAATCAAAATTCTGTTTATAAGTTCTGAAGCCGAAAAGATTAGGGTCCTTCCAGCCAAATTAGATTGAAATCCGTGAAGCGATTCATCAGGAGTAGCGTTTTGACAATTTCCATTAAAATCTAAAATTTTCACACAAAGAGATTGACCATCAAAATTCTGTATAAAAGTTCCGAAGCCGAAAACATTAGCGTACTTCCAAACAAATTAGGTTCAAATCCGCCAAGTTGTTAATGAGTAGCGTTTTGACAATTTCTGTTAAATTTTTCACAAAATCTAAGATTTTCATCCAAAACATTGACCAATCAAAATTCTGTATATACGTTCTGAAGCCTACCTCCATAGGGTCCTTCCAGCCAAATTAGGTTGAAATCTTCCAAGCCATTAATGAGGAGTAGGGTTTTTAAACAAAGGTTGACTGATGGATGACAGGGCAGTCGCCATGTGTATTAGTGACATTGACCTTTGACATTTTGAATCCACAATCATTGTGATGTTGCATCACTATAAGAAAGCATGAGTCCAAGTTTGAGTCCAATATATTTAACCAAATCTGAGATATAGACAGAAAAGTTTAGCTAAATGGAACATGTTAATGTTGAAAGAACAAGGTTTTTACCAAGGTCACAGTGACCGTGACCATTGATCATTTGACCTCAATGTCATTGTGTGATGTCAGGTCATTATAAGGAGGCATGTGCTCAAGTTTGGGTCCATTATGATTAACCAAACCTGAGACAAACAGAAAAGTTGAGCTTTCCGCAAATTGGACGACGACGCCACGGCCGCCAGAAGACGCGCAGGGTATCGCAATAGTTTGTTTTACTTCGTGAAGTCAAGCTAAATATAGTCTTGGCGTCGAGATGGAGATTTCATAATAATTTTATAAGAAGTTCAATTGACAAAGCCAATCTTTTTGTTGAGGAATGTTGAGTATTATTCACCAGGCATCTTACTGGTCAATGGGCATTTCCAGGTTTAGCTACGCCCCACCCATCTATAGCTAAGGTCCACCCACACCTCGCTCGTGTTGGGATCAATCGGTCATTGCAATCTCTGAATCTCAATTTCCAGAAAACCATACAGGTTAGCTGTTGAATATTTTGAAACTAATTTGACTGGGTTCTGTTGCCGCCTACGGCTTAGCTTCAATATATACATTTATTAAATAGTAAAGTCATACGGACAGACTAAATCAAGTCATTCATGCTATAATCGATTATGATGTCATCCTACACATCACGTAGTTGATTATGATGGATAGATAAAGTGGCCACGTCCAATATGCCCAGTGTACATGCTCATCTTGATACAATTTAAAGGCTAGCAATTGATCGTCAATAGCACACACACCCTTTACCCTTTACCATGTTCATTGTTTACAGTTTCTTCAAAATGGCCAGGTAGAAGCTAAGGCATTGAACAAAAACAAACAATCTGTACACGAACAATATGACACGATTGCATCGTTGCCAAGAGGTACAGATGAACCAAAAATAGTCTTCTTAGCGTCGTGGTACACCTACCTATGCATTTTGATCAACATTCACTATATAGCACGTTATTAAATAACAAGAGGCCCAAGGGGCCTGTATCGCTCACCTGGGACACTGCCTTTTCAGCTAATCTTTATTGAGTCTTACATCAATCAGTAATCTTACGCAACTGGCTAAGGAGAACAATGTCAACTTACAGTGGATCTCCTCGCATTGTGGCATATTAGGAAATGACAAAGCTGATCAACTGGCTAAGGAAGGGTCAAATAAAGAACAATTCAACCACGAGGTTGACTTTGAAGAACTGAATCATATCATTAAAGCCACAAGAACCACCAGCAGGCAGCATAATGATGCAATACACAGCCTCAGTAGGGAGGATCAGACATGTATCTTCAGATTGAGGACTGGTCACAATTGTCTCAATGCACATCTTCACCATCTCAAGATTACAGATTCTGCACTTTGTGATTGTCAGCAGGCAGAAGAAACAGCAGAACATCTCTTGCAGCCCTGCCAGCGATATTAACAGGCTAGAAGCTTCTGGCCTATTGAAGTATCTTTTGAAGAGAAGATCAGAGAAGACAGAGACAGTTTGATGACCACTTCAGCTTTCATGCACCAAATAGAGAAAATGGTCTAAGATTTCTGTCATGAGAAAGATGAATGCAAGAAGAAGACATCAATCAGTGCCACAAATGGTTTAGTTCTCGAGATAGTGACAATCTCTGGATTTTTTTTTTGCTCGCGATTTTGAACAATGCTTAAGCAAAAATAGATGACATCAATGATAACAACAGCTGGTTTCTTAACTGTTTCACTGCTGCAAGCCAGTCCAGGCAGTAATTTCAATGTGTAAAAGGTCCATTCGTTGTATATTTTGAAAATAATTTGACTCGAATACATCAAAAAATATTTTAACTGTAGAATGTCAGAGCACATAATACATATCTTAAATATTTAGGTGGTGGAGGAAAAAGGTTAATCTGTTAATTGAAGTTCGTATCTACTTTGGCAACAAAAGCTGTCATGATGATAAATCAATGGACAGTGGAAAAAACCATGTCTATTATTCTCCGTATGAGTGACAGCAAATAGTTATGGGGCAAGAATTGGTGTTTGATGTTGTATCAGTTTCATTTTCGCAACACAGATATTAGATGCTGACATTAACATTGTGATTAAGCTCGGTGTCAATCCGTCCAGAAATAACAAAACGTGCCGCCATTGTTGACTATGGACAGATGGATGAACAAACAGACAGAATATTGATAGGGGGGGTCATCACTGTAGCTGAGTTAATAAAACCAATTTCGGTATCAAAATCCATCAAATAAAACAATTGAATATATCAGCCAAACATGCTACATTATGCTTGGTCCACGGCAGTCATGTTTTTTGACTATCAACTTTTCTTGAACAATCTTGAATGGCCCTTAGTGCCTAATTATATCTCCAAAATTTCGGCCCGATTTGTTCACTGGTTCTGGAGGTCGTTTTCGCGAAAACTAGGTCATGCAAGATGGCTGCTGAAGAATTTCGGCCAATTGAGTTCTCTTGAACAAACTTGGTTCCGCTGTTTCCTTAGATGTTTCCTAAATTTCGAATCAGTCCACCAGCCAGTTTTGGAAATTTCTAAAGCTGTTTGTAAAAATCAGCCAAAGTCTAAGATGGCTGCCAGCCAAATTGGCCGACCAGCTTCCTTTGAACAAACTTGGATCTCTATGGCATAAGGATGCTTCCTGTCAAATATAATTAAAATCTACCCAGTGGTTCCTAAGCATTTGTTTAACGAAAAAATTGACGGATGGACGATGAACAGTCAGGCCAGGTGAGCTAAAAATAAAAATTCTTCATGCACACAAGTCATATGGAGGGATAGATGAAACCCAAAATAATTGGATTCTTCCTAGCCCCAAGGAAGTGGGTAAAAATTGTGATGGCATACTGGAGAACCACAATAACAATAATTGTGATCTCAAGACCAAAATGTCAGTTATTGAATTATGAAGATCATGACGATGTCTCATGACCTCACAACTCTCCGCTTCAGGTCAAAATGTCATGCAATCTTCTGGTACTCCAGCAAAGGACAATATCTGCCCGGGTTCACACAAATCTTAAGAACTGTTTTCTTTATAGGATTTGCTTTCCGGTACACAGAGTGATCTGAAATATGAAGCTGAGGATAATAGTGATTCTAGACCAGAGCTAATATCACGACGAGCCCCTGACAGAGAACTTCTGGAATTCACGCTGAGTTACTTCTCGCTCATTGGTGAATTCAGCATTTTCTATCCTCGAATGTGGGCTGCCTGTCTTCCGTAGCCATTCTTTCCTAAATAAAATAAAATAACACCAACATTAGTTAACTGTTGCTGCTGCATGCCACCAGGCAAATGATTTACATGAGGAAAATTTTTTGACATGCTGAATATTTTGAAAACAATTTAACTGAAAGTTGTTGGTGGCGGCTTAGCAAACTTGAAAATACAGCCTTGTCAAGGATTTTTTAGGATGTTCAGTAAACCGTGAAAGGTTTGTCAGTTTGACTTACCTTTGATACGGGATATACCTTTAGCCAACAATGCCTTCATACCCCAAGTTTTATTACCTCTAAATCGATCAAGAAATAACGAGGTTGATCACACACACCTGCACACACCCACACCCACAGAAAGTAGGATGTCCAACAGGAGGACAAGTCAGCTGCGGTCAAAATTAATTGTGCGTTAACTTGACTTAACCCTTGCCACACTGATGTCAAGATTTAAAATTTTTCAAATTAAAGTAAAAGATGGACTGGTGTTTATTTTTCAACAAATTTGGTGGAAGATGGTGCTGTCGTAGACAGTAGCATCTTCCATCAAAATTGTTGAAAAATGTACACTAGTTTCTTTGCTATTGAGTTTTGACACAGCAAAAGATAGAATATTGACATTAGTGTGCTACGGGTTAAAGGTCATATATGGAGTGTATTTTAAGACATTATAATATATCCAGTCCTTCCAAATCATATAACTGTTTTCAATTTGCTAATACATGGCATATTTTTATATTTATTCCCGATAAAGTACATAGCTTTAGAATATCGCGTCATGAATTACCTCCCTTGAATTCCAAGCAGCTGTGACGTCATAGTGGAACAACCACTAAGCAAAGCTAATACAGGCAACACTGTTTAACCAGGGTAACTTTTTCATTCTATTGTATTTAGCAATGAATTTTGAAATAGGCAATGATCTCAATGATATTCCCGGTAGACATTAATCAGAAGTTTATATTAACGCTGATGCCATATTTAAATATGAATATCTCGGGCACGAAAAGCCCCTTTTTAGATGAGATCTGCTTCAAGAAAATATCTGTGTGATTCTGTAGATACTGTATTTTTACGACACTATATCTTGCTACATCCAGGATGGCCGTCAAGCACAGATCTAGGATTTTATTATTGAGTTAGTCCAATATTGGAGGGTCTGTGAGTGAGGGTGTGTCCCCTCCAAATGGCCGTTTGGGGAGATATGGGCGGGCTGGTTCTTCTCCCTGAAAATTATGATGCTATGCGAAGTCATTTCCTGCATTCCATTTGATAAACAACATATCTATTTTGTATCCAAACTGCGCCCATAATTCAGCAGAATCTGTTATGATTTTCCAGATGTATCTCTAATTGTAACCCAAAAAATTGACCAATCAAAATTCTGTACATATTTTCTGAAGCTTACCGCATAGGGACCATCCAGTCATATTAGGTTGAAATCCGCCAAGCGGCTAATGTGGAATAGCTTTTTCAAACAAAGGTCAGATGGATGATAGATGAGACAGTCGCCATGCCATGCATATACGTGACATTGACCTTTTGACCTCAACATGATTGTGTGATGCCTTGACATTATAAGGAGGTATGTATCCAAGTTTGGTTTCAGTATGATCAACCAAACCTGAGATACAAAAAGAAAAGTCGAGCTACACAAAAAATGTTAATGTTGAAAAAAAGAAGGTTTTTACTAAGGTCACAGTGACCTTGACCGTTTGACCTCAACATGATTGTGTGATGTTGTGTCATTATAAGCAGTCATGTGTCCAAGTTTGGCTCCAGTATGATTAACCAAACCTGTGATATAAACAGAAAAGTTGGGCTAAACGGAAAATGTTAATGTTGAAAAAAACAAGACTTTTTAACAAGGTCACAATGACTGTGCCCATTGACCTTTTGACCCCAACGTCACCGTGAGATGCTGTATCATGATAAGGAAGCATTTAACCAAGTTTGGGTCCAGTATGATTAACCAAACCTGAGATATAAACAGAAAAGTTGAGCTACACAAATTGGATGATGCCGCAACCACCATCGCCGCCGGACGACGTGCAGGGTATCGCAATAGCTCATTTTACTTCGTAGTCGAGCTAAAAATTAACCACTGGAATGACTGGCTCGGTAGCCGATTCAATCATCTTAGTGGTAAATTTTCAAAAATAATCATCCTCTTCTCTTGTTCTGCAAATGGACATTTTCTATGAGAAAATTAAAATGTTCTGAGAAAATTTACATTTTCTTGAATTAATTTGCGGGTTAAAGGGTTACACAATCATTATTCAAACACAGAATTTGTTTGACGAGAAATGGAGGGAGGCACTTTTGAATTGAATCTTTATTTAGAACTGCCCATGATTGCCAAACAACAAACTAATACAATAGTTCAGGGATTGAAGATGTCAGTAAAAATGGCAAGGCAATGATGCCTTAACGGCTGTCAGAATTTTAGGAGCACTAAGGTAATGTCTTGGTTTATCAAGGCATACTATGCTCCCTGAGGAAAGGCATGAAGGCAACATTTGGACTTTCTCATGCAAGCGGGTTAAAAAAAACCCTGCTTCCCCTTCTACATCATCGGACTAACATATGCCCACTCACATCGCTCCGCTGTTTGTGGCCGTACTTGCAGACCTTTGATCTCTTGCTATGTGAAGTAACATTACGCTGGTGGGCTGGAGGGTAGCCAATTAAGTCATCATTTATTTTTATCGAGCAATTTCATTGGCTGTGACCCACAGTCCATTTATATTTAGGATGTTTCGTTAACTTAGCGCAGACATCATAGCCTGCAAGCACGGTACTCGATATGGGAAAAGAGCGGGAGGGCAATAGAACGATGGCTCTACAGTACAAGCATTACAGTCAGAGTACTTTATTTAGCAGTCTGTATGACTGGCACCGATCTAATAGAGGAGCGTACCTAAGGCAGTTGTTGCCTAAAAAAAAGGTGGCAAAATGGAGGGGCTATAAGGCAAGGACAACTAAGGCAATCGCCTCAGTTGACTTCATTTATTTCGAGCCCTGGCAGTTGGTCATTGCTGGTTGGATAAAAAATTGCCTGGCTACTGAATGGTACAGTCAGTAGCAAAGATGACCAATATTGGACCAATTGTTGTTAAGGCGATTGTGTCGACCAATCAGAGCCAAGTGAGGCTATGGGATCATCAACACGATGACAGAAAGCACATTTGCATGTCACTCTGGCAAGGTGTTGAATGCCTAAAGGATGGATTATCTGTGCTAATGGTTAATTTCTGCTGTGATCACAAAGTCAATCGATGAATCCAGTTTATCGATCAATCATATGAAGCAATAGTTAACTACGTCACATGTAGGTTGACGTCGTAATCAATTAGGTCATGAATGATGTAATTAAGTCTGTCAAACGATTAATAGTTCGTAGAATTTTATGAATTGTATGTCTACTATTTCATAAACATTCTGTTGAATAGTTTGAAACTAATTGGACTGGGCGGTGTTGCTACCATATTCAACAGCTTGCCTGTATAGTTTTCTGGTAATTAAGATTCAGGGAGTGCAGAGATCGATTGATTCCAACATGGGCAAATCGTGTGAGGAGCTTAGCTAGAGATGGATGGGCATTGCTAAAACTGGATTCATCCATTGAACAATTATTGGTTAAATAATACATTGTAAGTATACAGGATTACTAGAATACAGGGCCACCCAAATATAGCTAGGTTTTCTCTCAAACAGAGAACTCACGCACATCATGACGATGGCACTCTGAGATCCTTGCATAACTCCTTCAACTGTCCCCTGCCGTGTGTTCCTTACCCATCCGACCAACCCTGCCTTGCTGGCTGTCTTCATTGTATACTGGAACAAACAAATTATAGCGTGAAACATATAGCATTTACACAAACACAGCAAAAGAAAAATGCAGGGCATTCAATGAGAGATAACAACAGCAACGGAGAATCCATGAATTTCTTTTAAGACAGAAGTATTGGAAAGGAGGGTACAGCGCCTGCCCTTAGTTGGGGTAGAGTCAGATAGTTCTGGCAGTGTCCAGGTGTTTCAACGCAGAATTTAAACAAGAATGCTGAAGCGTATAACGTCTCGCCTGTAAGGCATGGATAGTGTTGATTGGCAAAGCAAACTTGGCATGGTTTGTAATACACATATTTAGTAATGCACCAACAAACAAGTGTAACCAATCGAACAGGGAATTCTTTTACCAAACTGTGGATAGTCTGATAGTGAAATTTTTTTCCAAATGAAACTAGTAATGATGTAGATAGTACTCTTGCATAGTATATAACTCTGCTGTAAAATTTTGTTGATATCTGGTGAGCCATTGTTGAAAATGAGTGATCCATAAAAAATTACAACAAAGCAAATATGAAAAAAGTTCGAAGTCCAAAACCGTAAAAAAAGTAGTAAAGATTGCCCAAAATCACATCCCTGGTCATACAATGTATGTGTAATCATATCGAAAGTTTCAAGTTTCTATGTGAAATGGTCTAGGAGTTTGACCCCCCCCCCCACCCCCTACCCTCAGTTTGACTCAAGATCAAAAGAATTCCTTGTACTGTAGTCTACTCATCATTGGCTTAAAAATTATATGTGACATGACCACCTTTGGAAATTTTTTATTTTTTACCCCACATTTCCCACCCCCAGGGCCGTACCCTGGGGTCATACCAAAATTCCACAAGAGCTATCAGAGGATAGCAAATAGCTTACCTGGGCCCATGTTCCTGAAGCTCTCATTATGTTAGCGATATCGTTACACCATGCTAAAGCAATGGGTGTAACGATATCGCTAGCTAACGATAGCTTCAGGAACATGGGCCCAGTACTGTATATTAATTGTACATCATAGGATATGATGGACCACCGGATAGTCTCATTTTGAAATTTGACAATCAACATGGCGATTCAAAATACCAATGGTACTACCCATCAGCCAAGCATAGCTTGGAGACTGAACCATAAAGCCTTTCTGACCAGGAGTAACCTGAAGTCATTTAATGACAACTGGCACCCTGGGGCTAACCAAAAGGCAAATGGTCCAAACATAAGCAAAGTTCATAGTCAAAAACAATCAGCATAATACATATTTGGATGTGGAATGGTCTAGGAGTTGCGTTAGAATCGATTGGTGCCCACTTTTGACCCAACCGCCTACCCACAGTTTCACCCAAGATAAAAATAATTCCGTGTACTGTAGTCTACTTATCACTGGCTTGAAAATGATGTGACATGACCATCTTTGGATAAATTAAATTTGTTACCCAGTCCCCACCCCCTGGGAGTCATAACAAAATGTCAAAAGTGCCATGCACATCCCTGGCCATATGTGTAATCATGCCGAAAATTTCAAGTTTCTATGTGAAATGGTTTAGATGGAGTTGCGTTACAATCGATTGATGCCGACTTTTGACCCCGCCCCTCACCCTCAGTTTGACCCAAGATCAAAATAATTCCCTGTACTGTAGTCTACTCATCATGGCTTGAAAATGCTATGCGACATGACAACCTTTGGAAACATTTAAACTCTTCCCCTGGGGTCATGCCAATATTTCAAAAGTGTCATGCACATCCCTGTCCATATGTGCAATCATCCCCAAAGTTTCAAGTTTCTATCTGAAATGGTCTAGGAGGAGTTGCATAACAATCGATAATTACTGGCCAATTTTGACCTTTTGACCCCTGGGCCCAGCCCCGGGGGTTAGAACAAAATTCTAAAAGTGTCATGCACATCCTTGCTCATATGTATAATCATCCCCAAGGTTTCAAGTTTCAAAAGCAAGTTTCTGCTGATTAAATTGTCATTTGAAAAAAACCTTAACCAAAACATAATGGGTATAACCTGGATGCAAATCAGGCCTAAAATTATCAAAGTCCAAACACCCAAAAAAATATTGGAAAAATTTGAAAATCAATTTCCTTTTGATGTGGGCTAGTCATAAGCATGGTATAGAACAGATCTGTGAAGTTTTTATGAAATCTGATAACCCCTTATCGGTGCAAATGTCATTTTAAAAAACCTTAACCAAAACTGCACTGGCAAAAAATACATGAAAAAAGTCCAAAACCATGAAAAAATAGTTCAAATGTGTTGTTGTAGATCACATCCCTGTATAGCATAGATCACTTCTGTAAAGTTTCATTGAGATTGGATGAGCCAGTGTTGAAAAATAAGTTGATTAAAAAACCGTAACCAAACCTGCACAAATGATGGACGATGACACCGTCAACACCTAGGACGCCGCCGCCACTGGAATTAGTGATCCCTATATCTCGCTTTATGCTTCGCATGCGAGACACAAATCTGATGACTTGAGAATCCACTGTTCTTGACTATAAGTGTTAACAGAGCTTTTGCATTCAAAAATGTTATATTAATCTCCTACAGGATATTGCATATCTAATTGTAACTAAAAAATGTTGTTTGACTCAAACAGCAGAGGGCCGGCCCCCCAATCACTGAAAATACCTTTATGTAGTAGGTAGCAATTTTATTCACAGTCTTCATATTATTAAAAAAAACCCAAAAAAACAATTGTAAAAACCAAGGAAATTTACAAAAATCAAGAGTTTTTGCATTTAAACGCCCATTTTCACGCCTATAAAGGTGAATCCTTCAAATGGAACATCTGCGTATCGTAACTGAGGCATACATCAAGTTTCATTAAAATATCTGATGTGGTTCTGTGTGATATAGTACTTATGAGATATTGTGGATGGACAGACAGACAGACACAGTAATTACTATAGGGCTTCCACACCTTCCGGTGAAGGGCCCTAACTACAGCCTTCTGTGTATTATTCATCATAAAGGGCAGAAGAATCACAGAACAGAAAAAGCTTTCAAATATTTCCTGAATCTAGCGTAAATTGTGGTGTTGACATGGCACCTATGATTTTCATATTCATACTGGTTCTTCTCATAGTAAATGTCCTTTTGTAGACAAAGAGAAGACTAGTTTTGAAAATCTATCATTCACCAGTGGCAAGTTATCAGAAATAGTCTTCGCTTCGTCTCCAAATTGACGTTTAATAAGACTGATGTTTACCAGGACGACTGCAGAGCTATTTTTAGTTAAAAGGCGAATGAACCACTATCATTTCCCCATCAAAAGCTACTTACCATCACAAATGAGTTGTATATAAAGGGACCTCCTGTTATAAGTAACCACACCGGTATAGTGTCCATTATAAATAGGAAGATTTAACTGTAGGCACAATATTCTAAATATTTCAAATATACTCTTCGCTTGGCCTGTAAATGGACATTCCTCAAGGCCACTTCAGAAGCCAATGGTGGTCAGCTTGAACATTAGCCATTTAACACTTATATCAGCTAAAAACGACCTTTACAACAGTCTTGAGAAATTACCATTTGCAGACCAAGAAGACTATTTTTGAAAATTTACCACTGGAATGACTGGCTTGATAACCGAGACAGTCATTCCAATGGTAAATTTTCTAAAATAGTCTTCTCTTAGTCTGCAAATGGACATTTTCCATGAGAAAATTGAAATTTTCTTTAACAAATTCAATGATTAAAGGGTTACGGTGTTAAACAGCTTCTCACCGTGTGTGTAACAAACATGATACATGGGACATGTCATATCATAGTGTCATTACATACATGGTCTTCTGAACTGGAATTCTGGTGTGTGATTTTTCTGCTTGCTATATACCTAGGGCATAATATACAATACAGATCAGAAATAACGTAACATATTTCCAAGACAAAAATAGAAACACGCGACCCAGGATTCTTCCGAGACAGGGCACCCCTTATCACATGTAAATTCACAATGTCCCATCATTACCTTCACAGATGGGTTAATGACCCATAGAATTTAAGGCCATAGCTAATGTCAATATATGTAAATGACCACCACACTAGACAAAATGGTCTATATTTCCTGAAGGGAATGGGCAATTTGACCCCACTAAGCAGCTGGCTCATCAGAACTCTGCATGTCAGGGGTTGGCCTATTTACATGAACAATGTAGGTAATAAAAGGCTTGTGCAGGCAAATTGAATGTAATCCTAAGTGCACAGGGTGCATGTGCATTTCTGGCGGATAGGTTATAATTCACCTTTCCAGAGTATCAATCTATCATCTGACACCATAACAGCTAAGTGGCGTGTAGGATGACGTCATAATCATTACGTTATAAATGATTTTCTTTGGCTCGTCTTTAACTCAAGATAATAGCCTGACACGTTGTACGAAATTGTATGTCTCTACTATTTAATAAACATACTGTTGATTATTTTGAAACTAATTTGACTGGGCGCGGTTGCTGCCATAGCCCGCACCTAGTCAAATTAGTTTCAAAATATTCAACAGCTTACCTGCATAGTTTTCTGGAAATTGATAGTCAAGGAGTTCAGGGATCAATCGATCCCAACACGAGGATGATGTGGGTGGAGCTTAGCTAGCTATGGGCCGGGCATAGATAAAAATGGAAAGTTCCATTATATCAGTTTATGTGTATAGATAGATATCTTGCTGTGTGTGTTAGTTACTGTAGGTGCAACTTTGACCATGATATAAGAAATGTTCTGCTGAATATTTGGAACATAATTGGATTCATTGCTGCTAAGTCTTCCAATCCAAATATGTTCCAAATATTCAATTCAGTGTATGTTAAGTTATTTCTGACCTATACATCATAATATGACACTAACTATATAAGTTCTACTCATAAAGCAGCAAACGGCACACTAACTATATAAGTTCTACTCCTAAAGCAGCAAACTGCACACTAACTATATAAGTTCTACTCCTAAAGCAGCAAACTGCACACTAACTATATAAGTTCTACTCCTAAAGCAGCAAACTGCACACTAACTATATAAGTTCTACTCCTAAAGCAGCAAACTGCACACTAACTATATAAGTTCTACTCCTAAAGCAGCAAACTGCACACTAACTATATAAGTTCTACTCCCAAAGCAGCAAACTGCACACTAACTATATACGTTCTACTCCTAAAGCAGCAAACTGCACACTAACTATATAAGTTCTACTCCTAAAGCAGCAAACTGCACACTAACTATATAAGTTCTACTCCTAAAGCAGCAAACTGCACACTAACTATATAAGTTCTACTCCTAAAGCAGCAAACTGCACACTAACTATATAAGTTCTACTCCCAAAGCAGCAAACTGCACACTAACTATATACGTTCTACTCCTAAAGCAGCAAACTGCACACTAACTATATAAGTTCTACTCCCAAAGCAGCAAACTGCACACTAACTATATACGTTCTACTCCTAAAGCAGCAAACTGCACACTAACTATATAAGTTCTACTCCTAAAGCAGCAAACTGCACACTAACTATATAAGTTCTACTCCTAAAGCAGCAAACTGCACACTAACTATATAAGTTCTACTCCTAAAGCAGCAAACTGCACACTAACTATATAAGTTCTACTCCTAAAGCAGCAAACTGCACACTAACTATATAAGTTCTACTCCTAAAGCAGCAAACTGCACACTAACTATATAAGTTCTACTCCTAAAGCAGCAAACTGCTGACTCACCTTGCGGAAAAAGACACCTGAAAAAGAGAAAAGAAATTAAATGTAAGCATAAGATTTATGCACAATGGAGGAACCTGACCTGATCTGTCACTCAAGTATATATGATATCATAATTAACCCTTTAACACTCAAATTTGTTGAAAAGGATTACATTTTTTCATAGAACATGTTCATTTGCTGACCAGGAATAAATTATTTTTACAAACTTACGACTGGAATAACTAGTGTTATTTGTTATAGTATGGCTTGCTCAGTCCAATTCAAAAGATCTTTCTCTGAAGTAGATTATATCTAGTTTGTTCTTGAATGACTTGACTGTTGTCGCTTAATTAATTCTCCTCGAAACCTTCAGTATATCAGTGACATTAGATTTAAGACTTTAGCTCTGTTTTGTGGAAATGCTGTGGTGCAGATGGGTGTTCCCCGTGTCAGCTGCGGTGTGCCGCCTACACTCATGGTTACACGCTGCTGCGCCTAGCATTTGTTTGAATTGTGGAGGCCATGGTTGGTCCTATTGCTGTTGTCTTCATTTTCTGTGTTTATCGCTATCCGAGTCTCCTCCTCTATACTAGTGTCTCTTCATGCAACCACAAAGTGCGGACGTGGAAGCAGAGATGTATCTACTGGTCATTGGAATTGCTACCGAGCATGTTCTTGTCTATACAGAGGCTACTCCAAGATCAGTCCACTGTATTGGAAGAATTGCAGTATGACCTTGTGATGGGCTGGTTAATACATATGGCCTGTTCAGTCAAATTCAATGTTCTTTCTTTGAAGTAGATGTCTAATTTAGGGGTGTGCTCGTTGGTCGCGAGTTCCGAGTTTATCGATTTTTCATCCTATGATATGATATCGATAATTTATTTGATCGTGAAAAATTCAAAGATACTATATTTCGTTGACTAGCAAATTTCAAATTCCCCAACAGTATTTATTTTGTCCGCGCTGGTTTAACTGATATTAAATGAATTTACTGGTACTTAATTTCAGCCAAAGTCAGTGTTATTTATCTAAATCATATCAATTTTAGCAAGCCATATATATCAAAAGGATCGCGAGCATCCATTGTTGCAAAATATTTATTTTTTCACAATGTTCTAGATGCTCTCTTCTAGTTATGCTCCTCTTGCATTTTGATTGGCTAGTACGATGCGATTTATCTCAAAGTACAGTAAATTCTTCTATCGGGAATGAAAATTATAGAAAAAAGAACACACTGGTCACAGGCACAACTGCGCATGATCGTGCACATTTTCAGTTTCACCTGCAAATGGGCATTCACCAAGCAAAGCTTTCAATTTTCCTGACAAATCAATCTTGTTTTTCAGACAATTTGATGAGAGGCCATCTTGGATTTTAGCCGATTTTTAGAAACCTCTTTAAAAATCTTCGAAACCACTTAGGGGATTAATTCAAAACTCATGAAATAGCATCTAGTATTAAAATTTAAATTGCATGGCAGTCATACAAGTCAGCTATTTTTAAAAAAGTTTTGACAGAAAGTAGGTACTGTATTGAGAAATATCATTTTGCAGCCCATAAGAAGATTAGTTTTGAAAGTTTATCGAGCCAGACATGCCAGTGGTCCATTTTAGTGGTCCATTAAAAAAAATAGTCTTCACTTGGCCTGCGAATGGACATTCAATAAGCAAATATGTCAATATTCTTGACCAAATTTAGTTATTAAAGAGTTAATAGGCAAAATTGGTCTAAAGAACATCTAAAATCTTCTCTGGTAACTGTTCATTTGCAGGCCAAGATTCATTTTTAGTTTACTACCAGAATCACTGACTTGATGTTATCATGCCACTCGTGACATGGCCACCTTTGGATAAATTTAATTTTTGACTCACAATCCCACCCCCTGAGCGCCCCCCCCCCCCCCCCCCCCCCGGGATCATAACAAAATTTCAAAAGTGTCATGCACATTCCTGGCCATATGTGTAATCATACCCAAAGTTTCAAGTTTCTATCTGAAATGGTCTAGGCAGAGTTGCATTACAATCGATAATTGCTGGCCAATTTTGACATTTTGATCCCGCCCATAATCTCGGTTTGACCCAAGATCAAAATAGTTCCATGTCCTGTAGACTACTAATCATTGGCTTGAAAATGATATGTGACATGACCACTGTTGGAAAAATTTCCCCACCCCAAGGGCCCTGTCCCTGAGGGTCATGCCACGATTCAAAAAAGTGTCAGTGGGGGTGGAGGGAGGGTGGGGGGTGTCGTCAGAACAAAATTCTAAAAGTGCCATGCACTTCCTTGCCCATAGGTATAATCATCAACAACGTTTCAAGTTTCTATCTTACACTAGAGCTGGGCGGTCTGACGGTAGTACCGTGAGGACCGCTGTATACCGTGAACCGATACCGATACCATTGCCATTTCCAAATACCGTGAATACCGTCCATAATGTTTGAGCAATATTTGAGAAATATATTAATAAAATCTGACTTGACCAAGGGTAAATAAGTGCTAATAGTGCCAAAAATACAGGCATCCCTAATAATTAGCCGAGTTGAGGTGAAAGGGTCGTTGTAAAAACAAACATCAAGACGTCAATTACAAAATAATGACAGGCAGAATTGTATGTCAAACGTACGTCTTGAAAGTCTCACGGTAAAACTGCTTTATTTAAAACATCTAAACTCATTCTCTGGCCGTCCGCCGGTAGTAATTACACTATAATATATTCCCTATTCCCGTTTCTATTATTTGTAATTTACTACTCCAAGCATTTTGTCACCGAACAAACACGCTAGAATAACAAAATAACATACAAACTGCGTGCTATTCAAACACAACAGCAATCTTGCAAAGACGTATCTGATTGGTTGGTCATGAACTAGACCGTGGGAAAATACATTACTACGCTGAATTTATCAATGAAAATTTACTAAAACGTAGTATTTGCTTGTGCCGTTTTGATCACGTGCTACTTTTTTTTAACAACAAGCAGCGTTGAAGTCGTTATTTTGTATTTTTCTGGCTTGTTTTAAGAAATTTCTTTAAGGATTAAATCCAGTTTAAATAACGACACCTAAAAATTATAGTGTTTTAGTTTTTGTAATTCATTTTTCGACTGGCTACACGTCGGAAGTTCGCGGAAATGGCTTTTTACACGCATTGTTCACGTGAAGCATGGCGAGTAACGAGTCTGCACATCGGGTACTCGGTAATTATCAGAAGCTTTGGAATCGGCTATATTCAATGTCGTGTTATATGTATGTGTATAGGCCTGTTTTCGCGAGTAACAGAATATACGACTCCAACAGAAATAAAAGCGTACAACACTCGCCCCGTTTAAATACTCGCGGATTTTGTCTGGACTCTATTTATCAAAGCGCTCGACTGCCAAAATAAAATTTACCGTTTGCTGGTCGCACGCATTAATAGCAAGAACACTCCAGATTGAAAATAGTGCACCCCAATGCCTCAAACAGCGGGTTAAAGTTAGCGAGTCGACCACACCCTTTGACCGATATTCCCGTGAATGATATTACGTCAATAAAAATAGTGACCTAATAAAATCGTGAAACTAAACAGTCGCAATAGCCATGTTTTTCTTCTCTAAATCAGGAAGCCGATTTATTTATTTTACCTATATTTATCGTTGATTGGAGATGGAAGTGAAAAGGAAATGGAAAGAATTGTTCTAATTTCGTGGCATACCTCAAGCTCAGATGACGGTATACCGTGGTACCGCGATATTTTTTCATGGTACCGATACCGTCATGTAAATATCAATACTGCCCAGCTCTATCTTACACGGTCTAGGAGATGCGTTAAAATGAATAAGTGTACAGATGGCCGACACGCACGCACACAGGTCGCATCACATAATCCCAACCTTTTCTTCGAAAAGCATGGGGTAACTAGATTGATCGGTCGATGATGCGTCATCACAAATCCCCACATTCAGCGCTTTGAACTTTTGACACACCCCCACACCTCGGCGGTGGATCCAAATGTAAATGTCATTTTTCATGCCGCAACCATTTGGATAATTCATATAAACAATTTTGGTATAGATCGCCTAGGTGACTGGGCCTTAGGATAAGATGTGTTTTTTCAAATTGGTAGTAATTGCCACGAAAACTTAACCCGTACAAAAATTATGGCTCACAGCACAAACGGAACATCTGACATTACTGATCACCACTAGCATGGAGTAAGGTGATCTAAAAGTCACATGTGATATATATACACTAAGCATTGCCGTTGTATTTTATGCCATTCTCGATGTTTTATTCAACCATTTAACAAATTTCTGTCGTAAAAAGAACATTCGCCATTTGCAAAATGAAATTCCCAAAGCTCAAATATGATTGGTTAAGATGGAAATATGTCTAAAGACAAGTTCAACAAGGCCATTATAGTTAACTAACGGCGACTCCTCTCCAGTTGAATGCATTATTTTCGACTGGCAAATAATCAGGTTAATTATATATAGTTGGCTAGTTGAACACGCACTAGATCAGCATTTCCAGTAAATCTCGCTGTCTGATCGGTTACAATTAACTTTGACAGTCTATGTACTATACACCAAAGTGAACCGCCGCTGAAGCCGTGAAGCTAACACATTTCATTCTATAGGCTTGCTACAAAATATTTAATTTTAAAATGGCCACTGTTTAAGCTTTTAGAATGTATAAGAATACCAAATTTCCAAGCTATTTTATCAATATAATCAGCGAGCTTAGTCTGATCGACTTTTCATCTTATTTCTAACATTTTAATATAAAACATCATATAAAGATTTTAAAAATATTCTGAAAGAAGGTTATTATCACTAGTCTAGCGGTAGACGCCTAATGGTCTAATTCTCGCACATCCACCCACTAATCCAACAGGCATTCCTATTGCTCTAAGAGGCCACCCGTTGTGACCCATTCATGATCATTTAACAGATTGCGTAAAGATCGGGGGTGGGGGTGGGGGAGGGGTTATAGTAGTGGCTTCCTAGATATGAGCTAGGTTTTGTTTGAACAACATTCTCAAAGCAGAGCTCTAATAAATCCGCTAGCCGATATTGGTTTGCATAGTATAATGACATCATTAGAATGGTATGCGAAATGAAAGCGAGGCTTGCTGTCAAGATGGCAGCGTATTTTCATTTTGCAGAAATAGAAATAATTATTGGATGTTTTAGCATTTATTATGAAGTTTATTATCATGAAACATTAAATAAAATGATTTAATTGAAGATAATATGAGGATAGCACACTGATACGACACACAGGCTGATTTAGGGTAGTTTATTCAAACTGATGAATTGACGTGACAATGATAGACATACGAGACTAGTTAAATTTGTTTATTTGGTGAATTTATTTTTTGACAAATACAACTGACGGTATCGGCGGTAATTATAAATGAGACGATAACGATACTAGGGCTGGGCGGTATACCGGTTGCACACCGTCTCATGTTTTTTTTATGGCGACAGTTTAAAAACCATTACCAAAATAAAAAAACGAAAAACCGTCCGTAAGATCGTCATTGCGCAAAATCTGGTGACTGTCCTAAACTAGTTTGTTCTTGACTTGCAGTTTAATATTATCATCTAGTGTAACCATTTGCTACTAGAGACATAAAATACAGTCATCTATAACTATTAGTCGTGCGAAAGCAAGGGTGTTGGTGAAATCCCAACAAATTGGCCGAGGACGACCCTCGGCAAATATGATTTGATTTGCCAGCAATGAATTTTACATGACGTAAGCTCTGCGGGTTCAATGTAAGATTGAATTATTTCATTTATTTGAAAATCTAAATTTCTTCTTTGCAACAAATAATCCTTTTTTCAATTTGAGTTTGTACTATGTTTAATTAGGATTCCAAATGTGACATGATACAAATAAAATCAAGAAACGCGCTGCGAAAACAACGACGCTATACAATGAACTCCCAATCCAAACAAATCATTATTTCCCTTAGATTTCGACAAACATAAAATGATCCATCACAGACTAAGACATACGAGACAAATTGCTTGAACGCCCGAGAAATGAAACCGATTTAAGTCACTTCTTACATTGGCAGAGTAGTTACAAGTAAAATACACCTCTTAGCCTCTCAAATACGAGCAGGCGTAATGTGATTGGTTGTTAACAAATTCTTCCGCCAGGATATTCACTACTATCGATTTTATGAATGAAATTTGTAGTATTTTTTATCACGTGACTTTTCTGCTCGATAGGCGTTAGAATCACATCGTTTTGTTTTACGGCCCGGTCTTTTTCGTCTTCGTATATCTTCAAGTACTTGATTTAAGTAGATTTAAGTTAGATTCACGAATCATTGCGTTTATGTTGTCAAATTATCATAATCTCTTTATTATATGCAGGGTTCGTACAACTATCTGGGTTTCAAATTCCATGACTTCCTGACCAAAATTAACAAATTCCATGACCACCAACAATGACTTTTCATAATGAACCTTCAGTCATTTGACTTTCAGTTAGCAATTTTCATGACCTCCCAGTAGTTATTAGACTATGTTTTGAAAATAATTGTCCACTGAAATGACTGGTGAAGAAGAGCCAATTGAATTAAACTCAAATCTTGCGAGACTTGAGGAAACCCGAGAAAATGGCGGTCGAAAAAAATTATGATTGCCAATAATTTAATTTTCCATGACTTTTCCATGACCTATAACAAAATGTTGATTTTCCATGACTTTTCCAGGCCTGGAATTTTGATTTTCAAATTCCATGACTTTCCAGGTTTTCCATGACCCGTACGAACCCTGTATATGGCATATGAACCTCGAAAAATAGCCAAACACATTTTTTGTGAGAATTCTTCAGGCGCGATTTCCGGGAAATGACTACTCTTTAGTTATGTGCTGAATGACACTCACCCGCTTGAACGACAGTTTATAGAGAAGTATTACTAAATACTGAGTACTCGAATACAAACACATGACTTACTAGACTAGATACTGTTGGTGGTTATACGAACTCTAACCATATGTGCGGTACTCTACTAGGAGCCTAAATTCGCTCTCATATCCAGGTTCCTACTTACACGCGTTAGATTATACTACGTTTTCGAAAATAGTTACCTAATAACAGTGTTGAAAATCAACATTTTAGTAGTTAAGAGTGTTATTTTCATATGATGTGATGATGGGGTGGGGGGTGGGGGGGGGGCGTGTGTGTGTGTGTGTGTGTGTGTGTGTGTGAAACAACTAGGATTCCGAGGGTGGGGGGGGTGAAACAACTAGGATTCATGTATAGCATATTGGCATGAGAATATGGAACCCGCGCGAATAAGAGAAATAATAATGTTAACTATGTAACTTATATAGGTTAATTAACTTTTCGCTTTTGATACGGAAACTGGTTCCATCATACAATTTTGAGCCTGACCGGTTTCGTATTAAATATTTATGACTATGTGGTAGTCACATACCCTGCACTCTTCCATATACTTCAAAATTAACAGAAACAAGACGAGACATGAAGGAAAATTGCTGTTTCAGTTTTCAATTTGACTTAGCTTTTTGAGGAAGTTATTTATTTATTTTTATTTTTATTTTTATTTTTTTAGAAACAGTTAACTCGGGATAACGGTTGCTGCAACACTAAAACGCGGAGCGCGCGTAATCGAGGGACGGTCAAATATCCTGACCATAGCATGCTGCAGAAATGGCCAGCTACTTGGCTACTGCGATTCCACCCTAATAAGTGTAAACTCATGACTGTGTCAGGTGGCGAGCAAGGTGAGGGTATAGTTAATAAATTCCATCTAACAGGGTTGGCGTTGCCTTCCAAAAAGTGCTACAGCCAGGGATCGAGGGTCTGGGAGGGTATGGCGCCCTGCCTCTAAAAGGGGGTTCCGGGGTACTCCCACGGGAAATTGTGAAATCTAGATGCTCTTCGAAAACATCTGCCGCATTCATTTGGTTAATTTTAACCTTAAGTTGTCTGAGAAAATTCACATACACAACTTCTCAAAGACACTACAGATCAGGAAATGGTCAAACCACTTCTAAACAAAGGAAACTATGAAAGAATGAGAAAGGCGCTCAGTCAGGTAGGCTGGAGGGTAATGAATGACTTAAATACACAAGAAGCAAGTGATTTCCTGTATGAAAAACTCAAAGAAACGATTACTAAAAACATTCCTATGGCATATCGCCGAAGTAATTCTAAAAGGAAAAAGCACATTTGAATAAACAAAAGCGTACATGTAATGATCAAAGACAGATGTAAAGCTTACAGAGAAGTAATGACTACAGAGTATACCAACAGACAAGAAATACACTAACTACAAAAATACGACAAAACAAACGTGAATTCGAAAAGAACCTGGCCATAGAAACTACTACAAATCCCAAGGCCTTCTGGAATTATGTGAAAAGTAGAATAACCCTGGGAGAAAACATTGGAAATCTGAAAGATCCAGAAAGTGATAAGATAGCCGCAACTGATGCAGATAAGGCAACTCTATTGAATAACCTTTTCTCAAGTGCTTTTACAAAGGAGAACCTATAGATGACATACCCGAGATTTCACCTACGAACGATGGCAAATCCTTGGCGGATATTTTGCTTACTCATCAAGCTGTAGAAAAGAAACTTAGGAATTTAAATACAAACAAAATCAAAGGACCAGATAACATACATCCTAAAATTCTGTCTAAAACAGTCAAAGAACTTAGTCTACCAGTCAGCATTCTATTTAACAAATCATTGGAGGAAGGAGTAATCCCAGAGATATGGGGAACTGCAGATGTAACCAGCATCTATAAGAAAGGTCCTAAAAGTGACCCAGGAAACTATCGACTAGCTAGTTTAACATGCATACTATGTAAAGTCCTAGAATCATTTGTATGAGATGCTATCAAGGACCACTTGGAACAATACAACGTGCTATCAACCTGCCAGCATGGATTAGGCCCAACAAATCCTGTAAGACCCAGTTACTGGAATATCTGGAAATAGTGACCCAACTGCTAGAAATTAACGAGCCAGTAGACATAATCTATTTAGACTTCAAGAAAGCTTTCGACACTGTGCCACATAAACCAATACTGGTGAAACTGATAGCATATGGCATCGGAAATAAAATAACAAATTGGATAGATGGTTTTCTAAGCAACAGGAAACAACAGGTTCAATTAGGTGCAACACAGTCAGATTATAAGAATCTAACCAGTGGTGTTCGACAAGGCAGTGTTCTTGGACCTGCCTTGTTTGTACTTTTCATAAATGACCTACCAGACACTATCGAATGCAGCTGCAAAATCTTTGCAGACAACACAACATTAATTGGAAATCCACAAACATTTGACATTCAGCGGAATATTGAGATAACTTGCAAGTGGTCGGTAGACTGACAACTCCGTTTTAATTCAACAAAAATTCATGTACTCCATCTAGGTAGCACAAACTACAGTATGTCATGACAGACACTGAATACCAGTACCAGTATTTTGAACATATTGTGAAAAGGATCTCGGTGTACGCATAGATGAGAAGCTTAGCTTTGATATGCGCATCAACACAATTGTAAAGAAATTGTACAGCATACTCGGCATAATGAAGCGAACCTTCTGCTTCATGAATACTACTACTTTCTTGCTCCTATGCAAAACACAGGTTAGACTGGTACTGGAATATTGGAACTATGTATGGTCACCCCATCTCATTAGGCAATCAAAAGCGATAGAGAATGGGGCCACTAAATGGTTCAAGGGATTAAGACCCTCAGCTATGAAAATAGACTAGGAGCGCTCAACCGCTTCTCATTGAAATACCGGAGAACTTGAGGAGACCTTATAGAAGCCTACAAGTGCATGCATAGTATGTACAACGTTGATCAGGCCAACCTCTTTGGAATACCCACTACAGAAGTAACACATGGTCACAGCTACAAAATGAGGAGAGATAATTGTAAAATGAATAGGAGAAAATACTTCTTTAGCAAAAGAGTTCCACCAATATGGAATACACTGCCAGCCCAGATAGTAGAATCCAAGGATCTAAACAATTTCAAAAGCAGTTTGGACGAACATCTTTCACATATGAGTTATTGCGATGACCAAACGTGGAGAAAGGATGTGGGTAAGCTGACCTTAGGTGTAGGCGACATACCGCAGCTCACGCCAGGCCAATGATCTGCTTCTGTAGGCGGCACAATGCAGCTGGTGGTTGCATGTCTTACACACATCCTCAAACACAGCAAAGAAGATTATGCTTGGTAACAACACTGCTATAGGCTGGGATGGAAATTGCACAAATTTGTCTTGAATTTTGTACATCACATACAAAATGCGCAGAGACTACTGGAATAGTTGTGGAACCACACAAGTCCACACATCTGATGTATACTTTGTACATATACAAATCCAGAATTTTTACACTCAAAATTTGCTATGGAAACACCATTGACTAAATAAGAGCTGTAGTATTGGGTGCAGAATTGCATCAGTCTGCAGCTCAGAATATATATATATATATATATATATATATATATATATATATATATATATATATATATATATATATATATATATATATATATATATGTATGTATGTATGTATGTGTGTGTGTGTGTGTGTGTGTGTGTGTGTGTGTGTGTGTGTGTGTGTGTGTGTGTGTGTGTGTGTGTGTGTGTGTGTGTGTGTGTGTGTGTGTGTGTGTGTGTGTGTGTGTGTGTGTGCATGCGTGCGCGGGTGCGCGCACACGTGCGTACGTACGTACGTGTATATATATATATATATATATATATATATATATATATATATATATATATATATATATATATATATATATATATATATATATACACCTGTGCAAAAGTTAAGCACCAGCAAAAACAATAGAACGTAGAAACCTGATGGTACAACTAGGCTGCCATACTTTTTGTCCCCGCGTTAGCTGACATAATTCCAAGTACGAAATGCACATGCATGCATGACTTCACGCCGCTTGATGTCCGTGCGTGGCGGGAAACAGCACACGTGTTCAGTTATGTAAAAGTCCAGTTTGAGGTGTGTAGAACATTACATACAGATTTAGGCGACAAGATTAGGAATTTTGTGTTCATGACCGTGGTTTATTTGTACAGAGAGAATTAGCTCTTGATTGTGAACCGCTATGGCAAGACGAAGGTTAAGTGATCGTGTGAAATGGCAAATCATAGGCATGCATACCACTGGTATGTCATGCAGAGAGATTGGCAGACAGCTGAACATTAACCATACTGTAATCAGTCGTTTGATTGCAAAACATGGGCAAACTAACGAGGTGAAGGACAGGCCTAGATCTGGAAGACCGAAGAAGACTACTGCCCATGATGATCGAGCCCTAGTACGCCTTGTTAGGAGATCTCCATTCACCAACAGCAGAGTGCTCAGCCAGCAATGGGAAACGCGCAATAGAGTGTCAATGTCTACCGTCAAAAGGAGACTGTATGCTGCTGGCATGAAAGCTAGGAGACCTGTCAGACGTCCTCTCCTCACTGCACACCACAAAGAGGAGCGTCTGAGGTGGTGCAACGAAAGAAGACACTGGAACATGAGATCCTGGAGACGGGTACACTGGTCCGATGAAAGTCGGTTCCTGCTTCATGCGACAGATGGTCGAACTCGTGTATGGAGGTCCAGACGCATGGCGTACGACCAACGTAACATCATGGAAGAAGTTCCATTTGGTGGAGGTTCCGTTATGATATGGGGGGGGGGGGGGGTGCATCTCATTTGATTGTAAGCTGGATCTGTTGACTGTACCTGGAACACTAAATGGACAAAGATATCAAGATTCCATACTGGATAGAGTTGTGGTCCCTCATTTTGTAAATCATGCACCTGGAACCCACCCTATATTCATGGATGACAACGCCCGACCACATCGTGCTAGAGCTGTGCATGAATACTTCCGCCAGAATGCCATCGAAACCCTACCATGGCCAGCAAGGAGCCCTGACATGAACCCTATTGAGCATATCTGGGACATTCTGGGAAACATGGTGAGAAGGAGGGATCCTCCTGTGCAGAACCTACAGGAATTAACAGACGCACTCCATCTTGAATGGCAACGAATACCACAATGGCGTATCAGTCGGTTGGTGACCAGCATGAGACGTCGTGTCCAGGCCGTCATCCAGGCACAAGGTGTATATACCCGGTATTAATAATGACAGTCTCAAACTCGTGCACAGATGTTAAACTTCGTTTTCAGACACCATTAATGACAATCTAGCCACGTGTGTCAACTGTAGGGCAATAGTTGTCAGTTGTGTCAACGTAACCATATTCAGGCCTCGTTTTCAAGTTCAAACAAAAACATACAGTATTTCCCCACCATCATAATCAGCATTCCTCTAGTTGCATTATTACCTCTTGCACTAAGATGGATGGGTACATAAATGTTTACGCTATTGCTTTCTTCATAGCACATGAATATACCCTCGCATGTGCGTAAAAATAGGGTGGTGCTTAACTTTTGCACAGGTGTATATATATACATATATATATATATATATATATATATATATATATATATATATATATATATACAATCGGTAAAGCAAAAATCACTTCCTCTCTCATAAAGCATCGACAAGTATTTGCGTTATTAGTAACAGCTGGGACTAGCAAAAGCTGTAGGCTTAAGTCCTATGATACGATGATGATGAAGATGATGATGAGAAATTATTCTACTCTTGCAAAATTTGTGCATGAAAACCTCTTAAATGATATTAATATTACACCACCACCACCACCACCGTATAGTGAGCTTAGTTCTATAGCGTCTCCATTTAGCGACGAGTCCCTCGACCTAGAGGTAGCATCATATGATGGATTCCAAGCTCACATGCTCACCGACTATGCCAGAAATTCACCAGCGGAATCAACAACTGTTTTTGCCTGTCAGTGACGGCACCTTTCAGGATGCCTCACAGGCGGGAACAGAGTTTAGAACCATATCGGACATCTGCAACAAGCCAACCCCATCAGGGCCGAATCGTGGACGAGCACGACAAAGACCCGATTACGGGCACACTCATAATCCTTCAGACTACTGTCGTTCACCCGTGTCATCTACGGAGACCATATGGCAGGGTGATAATCCATATCATAGACAACCTCCCGCACCGCCCCCATCAAACACATCACTATGCTTGATGGCAACACCATGGCATCATCGGGAGGAATTGGCACACCTTTTCGCCAGTACATCAGTCATGCTACACACCACGACCGCCAGCTGACTGCACCACCACCATATGAGGAATATCAGTCCTCACCTCGAGAGGAACATTCGCATAATCTTCATAATATTCTGCCTCCCGTCCATGGATCAATGCCGGTTTATGGTTCTACAACAGGGCAGGTGTCACTAGATTGGAGTATGCGCATTCTCGCTCCTCGGCATCGGCATCGACGGGAAACACCAACACCACCGCCACCACCACCTGCACAACGACCAGCATCAGAATACTCATCAGTCTCCCGGATACCACCACAACACAGATTTCAACCACTTCATTCTTCCCGTGGTCTTGGCCGGGTCATTCTCCCTCCCGAATTTAGCGGGGAGAGTGACTGGACCAATTATAAAATACAGTTCAAGATAATAAGTCGAACTAACCACTGGAATGATCAGCAGATGGGTGAATATCTCCCTTTCCGGGAGCCCTTCAAATTCTTGCGGATCTGATTATACACCAACTTACACCCAATTGGAACGAGCACTAACTGAACGATTTGGCAACATGGCTCTCGGAGAAACAAGCCGTTTACAACTTAAAAATCTCCGACGATGCACGGGAGAAACTCTTCCTGAGCTAGCTAGTCGAATCAGAAAGCTAGTCACCCACGCATATCCTAGCACCAACTTAGAAGGCGTAACACATCTGCATCTTGACACATTCATCAATACATTAAGCGGTGAACCTGGCCTGAAAGAAAAACTATTTCTTGGCGACCATGGGAGCTTGGCCCAATTAACAGCCATCACGGTCCGCATAGAAAACTTTCTGGAGCGGGAGAAGAACAACCGATGCCAACTTCACCATGTTAATGAGGTAGAGGGTGCAGCTATCGCCACGTCCACCAACGCTCCCCCAGATCATCAATACCTATCGCACCAACACCACAGCAAACAAATTCACAGAATTCCAATCAGAATCAAGTGCCTGGAGGAAGGGGGCGTAGCTGCAAAGGAAGCTACAATGGAGCCCCTGGGCATGGGAACCAACACAACAATAACAATAACGGCAACATGAAGGACCAAATGGACGAGTTCAATAAACAGATCTCAGCATTAACAAATTTGGTAACCACACTCAGCACGAACCTCGCGACCACTCACTTTAGAACAATGAACACCACCAACACCGCACAGCCACCAAACACCTGTTTCGGATGCAGTCAGCCAGGCCATTGGAGGGAATGGTGTCCTAACCGACCTCCTTCGACAACGCCTGCCCCTGACCGCAGCACACCGCAACTGGAGAAGCCATTAAAACTCTTAAGGGCACCGATTGGAGAGTCACCTCAGTGCCCGTATCTGCTTCCTTGCTCAACTGCGGCTCCCGTACAACAACGTTCGGTGGCCAACTATTACCAACCAGATTCAGCTTTTACACCTACACCAAAATGCACGGCTTCACATATGTCGATGCCTACGATGCCACATCCGCAGCATCGCCACCCCCACCCCCTCTATCTCCGCACATAACAAGCCTTCTTTCCTTTGTAAAACGGCAGTGGTAGGTTATAGCACCTCCGCTGAAACAACATTTTTGCAAGCACCACGTCCCAGCACCAAGACACTGAATTCTCGGTGTCCCTTGGTGGTATGCAAAACACCGCCCCGCACAACATCATCTCCTGCATCCACAGACAGCAGCGACTCAGGAGAAACAGTTCACTCCGCATCGTGGATTCGTAAACGCTGACGTAGACGGGGAGACAAACATCCCTGGCGGCGTCATTGTTTCTTCTGTGCTTCGCCAAAGCATCCTATGAAGCATTGCAAGAAATGGCTCGCGCAGGTAGAGCCTCTCCGTCATCCCGTATGCACCACTGTCTACACTACTACTGCATACTCAGAAACAGCAACATCTCCATCAGCATTGCTAACCCCAGCTCCGCCTTCGCTGCAGCCCTCACAGCAGCGGCGATGATGGACTGGCCCCTTCCTCACTCAGCCATCGACTACATTAAAAGAAGCCATTCAGAAACAGACCGATTATATACATAATGATTCCACTCTGACACCATTGTCACGGGCGGCATCATTGGAAACTCTTCTACAGGTACACCGCAAAGTGATATACAAGTGTGCCTGTCTGTTTAGTGGTGTTTCCATCAGTGCCACCGTTGACACTGGCGCTTCAATCCCGGTATTCAACAAGCGCTTATATGAGAGCATTTTACCTCATAAAAAGCCTCCCCTTGAACCTACAAACATTTACCTACAGACGGCTACGGGAGCAGATGTGCCCGTAGCCGGTGTAGTTAATCTAGTCATCCAAATAGAGGAGATGCAATTCATACAGCGAGTTGTCATCGCCTCTATTCATAACGATGCCCTCCTTGGCTCTGATTTTCTCAGTGCCAGCGAAGCCATCATACATTGCAAACAACAGGAACTTGACATACACGGCCGACGAATACCTCTTGGACCAGCATCGTCATTATACGACACGTGTGCAGTGATATTATCAAGTACAGCCACAGTTGAGCCAGGACAAGAGCAAATCTTGTGGGCCACCGCACCACAGATAGGAAGCAACCCACACATCACCATGCTGGAACCCGACCCTCATTACATGATCGCCTCTCAATGCGCAAGTCCCCGCATGATAGTAGACACCAGTAATAGGGAACATATACCCTTTAAGGTGTTCAATGGCACCGCAGACCCCATAATTCTTGAACCGGAAGTACGCTGCGGTCATTTAGTGGACATTATCTCATTGGAATCACCCACACTTACTGACACACAACAGCATATGACTGATGATTTACCCGAACATTTACATGATTTATATCTACGTGCCACAGTTGGATTACCGCAATCACAGCAACATGAAATTCGGAAACTACTGTACAAATATCGCGATAGCTTTTCCTCTGGAGACATGGATCTCTGAGAAACTAATCTCGTGCGACACTCCATCGACACGGGAAATAACCACCCTGTACATCAACCGGAACGACGTTTCCCATTCATAAAGCAGCGGAAGCACACCAACATGTGAATGACATGTTGCGGACCGGTATTATCGAACCCTCAGCATCTCCATGGGCTAGCCCAATAGTACTAGCAGGCAAAAAGGACGGAACCTTGCGGTTTTGCATTGACTACCGCCGCCTTAATGATCTTAGTGTCAAGGACACTTATCCGTTACCTCGGATAGATCAGGCCTTAGATTCTTTGTCCGGAGCCAAGTGGTTTTGTACCCTTGACTTAGCTAGCGGTTAATGGCAAGTGCCCATGGATGAAGCTGACATGGAAAAGACCGCATTCGTTTGTAGGGATGGTCTTTTCCAATTCCACAAGATGCCCTACGGCATGTCCAATGCTCCCGGAACTTTTGAATGTCTCATTGAGGAGGTATTAACCACCCTGCAATGGGAAATCTGTCTGTTACATCGATGACGTAATAATCTTCGGATAAATGTTTGAGCAAACCCTTATCAATTTGGACACTGTGCTATCAAGATTCCGCACTGCCAATTTGAAACTCAAACCCAAGAAATGTCATCTCTTTAGACAGAGCATTGAGTTCTTGGGACACGTCATATCCGGTGAAGGAGTGGCTACTCAGCCGTCCAAAACTAAGGCAGTAGCGGAGTGGCCGACGCCCTCTTCAGTCACAGAGACACAGAGTTTTCTTGGCTTGTGCCAGTACTATCGCCAGTATATCCGTCATTTCAGTGAGATTGCTTCACCCCTCTACAAGATCACCGAAAAAGATCGACCATTCGAGTGGACGAGTGAGTGTGAAGGTTCCTTCAGGGCGCTGAAGGAACTCTTGACAACCACCTTGATTCTTGCTCATCCTAATCCAACCGTCGATTTCATCTTAGACACTGCTCAGCATTGGTACATTTCATCAAGTACTATAAACACTTTCTGTACAGGCACCCCTTTACACTCCGTACAGACCATGCCTCACTACACTGGCTCAGGAACCTAAAAAACACAGAGGGCCAGGTTGCGAGATGGCAGGAATCCCTGCAGGCCTATAATTTCAATGTTGTTCACCATCCCGGCAAATTGCATGGGAATGCCGATGCCCTCAGTAGAGTTGGCACGGAGGCTGAACATGAAGAAGCCGCCACCGTGACACAGTCAACACAGCCATCTCCGGAGTTCCCTGAATTATGGTGCACGGAATGGAATCCGGAGAAAATCGCACACGACCAAAAAACAGACGTGCAGACACAAAATATATACGCGTGGATCCAGGAGGGGGTACGTTCTCCCAAGGAATTGGTAACACCACTATCCACCACAGCCAAATATTATTACCAACGGTTCGAGGAATGTCAACTGATAAATAACGTTCTATACATCAATAGCCGTCTGGTAGTCCCGGAAAGTTATCGTGACCTTATCTTGAGCCAACTACATGATAACGCCGGGCATCTGCCTGTGGAAAGGACAGTTACCCGTATCAAATCGAGATTCCACTGGATTGGAATTCGCGATAGTGTCAAGGCATGGGTTGCCAAATGTATCCCATGCCAAAGACGCACTGTTGGCCAGCACCACATCGCACCCTGCCAAATTAAGATTGTTGGTGCACCGTGGGAGCGAGTGGCTATTGACGTTCTTGGACCTGTGAATATGATGGATGACGGAAATAAATACATCCTTGTATTGCAAGACTATTTTATGAAGTGGGTAAAAGCATTTGCTTTGCCAGACCAAGAGACATCCGCCATAGTGGAGGTCTTGGCAAGCAATGTGTTCTGCCATTTTGGTATGCCTTATGAGTTACACTCCGATCAAGGGAGTAATTTTGAGAGCCAGCTCATATCAGAGCTCTGCAAATTGCTTCATATCGTCAGAACAAGGACGACTCCATACCATCCCCGTAGCGACGGGATGGTAGAGAGATTCAATAGAACTCTTGCGGAGATGCTTCCAAAGGAAACATGCCTTGATTGTAGAGATTGGGATCTACGGATCCCATATGTACTCATGGCTTACCGCACTTCAGTACATTCCAGCACAGGTTATACCCCTGCTCGGTTAATGTTAGGCTGTGAATTAGCCTTACCACTGGATCTGGGCATGCCCAGATACCAGGAGAGAAAAATTCACCATCTCTCTATGTTGAACTCTTGCAGCAGCGAATAGAACAACCCCATGAGTTTGTGAGATAAACACTATCCACTGCACACCGGCGCCAAAAGACATGGGATGACTGGAGGGTGCATGGAGATCCATATGAAGCAGGAAGGATGGTCTGGGTACACGATTCACGACGGTCTGCAAACGTGCCAAGTAAACGGAGTTACCAGTGGAAAGGCCCCTATTTGGAAGCAGGTAAGACGTCGGACGTGACCTACTGTATCCGTGCTTCAGATGGCCTGACCTCAGTCATCCACTTCGATCGGCTTAAACTGTGTCAGTGACGACCCAGCACCAGAGCTCGGACTGGGCGTTTCCTGTGACACCAGTACCCAGACAGATATTTCTACGGAAAATAGTGTTCCCATGGTTAGCGCAGAGCACCGCGGTGCCAGTTCGACCCAACTTCTACCAAGCCAGAATGTGGGTGAACAAGCAGCTAACGCTGATGACGATGACGAGATACGTACTCACCCTCTCTCTCCTCAGCATGGGTCTACTCGATCTGGGAAGCCGTATCTGAAGAACTTTGTGTTTGTTTTGTCCAAGGGACTGGATGGAAAAGCTGTTCCCCCGATCTCTTCCCATTCCCATTCACTTCATGCTATGCCCCCGCCCCCCCCCCCCCTCATAGAGTTACCACAAGCGGAAGCTGAGGCTGACCCAAGCCTTGCTTCCCATGTGTTGGAACATATGATGAATAGCATGGAAGTGAAGAGGCTTGATGAAGCCTTGGTGTGTCTAGAACTGCAAAACCGTACAACAAGGTGTACCCGACCACCACCCAAAACCGTGAAGCCACACCCCTCCCAAGGGACACCATCTCCAGAAGTCCCACCGCGATCCATCCAATTCGCGTCCCTCATCTATACACCAAGTACGGACATCACTGGCCCAGTCCATTTCACACTCCACGTGTCGTCTGTTGACCATCAATCTTCAGGTATGAGAGAAACTGGTGCTACAGAGGAGGTGGCATCCTGCACCGCACCGACCAACATTACCCCCCCCCCCCCACCCCCACCCCCGCGGTGGGCAGGGAAGCAGCCTGTTCAGCAGACTCTCGGCTCAAATTTTCCCGTTGTCTAAAAACTACGACAGGACACCAACCGTTGTGTAATGGCAGATGACCACATCCCCCTGTCCAAACGCCACCCCATCCATTAGGCCTACCATACTCCCCCGTGAGCAGTCAGGACATCACACCACAGACAGAACGTCATCACATACAGAACACACCTGCCCTCAAGGCTGGATTTATCAATTCATCATTGCATATACATCACATACATACTCGGTTATACTCAGCATAACAATCAACACCGGCAACAACATCATTTAGCAGCACCTACTGGTATTAATTAACTACCGGTGGAGACATAAAAACTCCAGCGACAGTTCCACCTGCACAGGATGCGTGAGAAATAATATCTCCCGCAAACCCCCACTTCCCGCAGTAGCAACAGACTCAGCATTCACCGGCGTGGAAAACTGGAATGCGCCCACTTCGCTTTAACATTGACATCCCGACAACAACATTATCGTTAACATACACCAGCCAACAAATCTCACGCACACACCTTCTTATCTAGTTACGGGAGAACTGATCATATGGATAGAAGGATTGCACTACCGCCATCTACGGTGTGCGTCACGGGAGGAACATTTGTCCAACGTTCTTCCCCTTCCCTCTCCCACGACGTTGTATGGAAACAGCCAAGAACTACATACATCATTTACATGTGATGACAGTCGATATTATTAAGAGAGCAAGATGCCCGCTTTGTCATCAGTCACGAGTAGGATTTTGCTACCGAAAAGTTGAATTCGATAATAGATTGATCAAAGTTACGACAGCATCTGACAGGTCATCAGCGCTCTAAATTAACTCGGCCATTACAGAGTGAAATACCATCAAGGTTCGATAAATTTGACATCACACCGCCTTCCCCCCCCCTCCCCTCCCGCACCTGGCGGCAATAGAAACGTCGTCTTCACCACAGTGCAAGTATCATCCACAGATAACCAGCCACGCGTATCTGACTCAAATCACCAACATGTCAGAATCATAGACACTCAGGTTGACTGTATTCACAATCTCCAAACGACGGCATTGTAAATCGCAACACTTCCAAGTTGTATTGTAATTTAACCATTATTGAGTGGTATTAATGTGTCCGGTCTAGGCAGGGACGGAGCTAGTTCTACCCATTGAGGAGAATGCTTGGCAGCCCTCCCACTCGGAAAACGCAGCTATCTTGTCGGGATCAGTAACTTTGATCTGCCACCTGAATAGATCTGTTTAAACCACACATCAAATTACCTACAGCTTTACTGTTATATTTTGGATTAAGAACACGGCTGCTCTACCGTGCTACAAATCATTAGCGCACGGGCCAGTAACGCGGCATAAAAAATCTAACAGTATAATTACAAAGAGAATTAAAAAAATTCTCTTCCCTGCGTTCCAGCCCATAATCAACACGGGTTGAGAACTACCTTTTACAGACAACTATAAGACGCATGTTTAAGAACCCACGCAAATAGGGACATTATTATAAAACAAAATCTTGGTATAACATATATGTATTTCCATATCTCGCATCAACAAAAGACTACACCTCAGCAACAGTATCGCGGCCATCGCCGTAAACAGCACATATGTTTCCGATCAACCACGTGTTTCCAAGGGCCACGTGACCGTTACTACTATTTCCAGTAAATTGGATCAAACACTTTAAACAAAGAGCCGCCAAATACGCGACTACCACGGCGTGATGGAGGAGTGGCGAGGGTGAGTCGGGGTAATTACAGCTGACGTCACCAGGCTCCCACACACCCCATCAGGCGCTCCAGCCTAAAATTAAAATAAGCAAGGTTATAAGCATCCAATCTGTAAAACCGCATCATGATAATTAAAAGGTGATGCTTCTCGGGAATAAGTAGTACCGTGTTTTTATGTTGATCGGAAAATTTTAAATGCGTTAAAATAAGACTAAGTTAGTGAGCCATTCCTCTTATAATTAAATGTACTCCCTTTATATGGGAAGAATTACTCCAGTGACGACCAGAATAGAAAAAGTAGAAACTTTCCATATTGGGCTGACCGAATCACCTGTCAAAACTTCCAGGTGTAGTCATCCGCCATCTATAACGTCACCAAATAGTATAAAAAGAGGAAGCGCGATCTGAAACTTCGTCTTCCCATCAAAACTCGACACCAGGGAAGAACAAATAGCATTAGGCTTCTTTCGTGTTGAAAACTAAATTCTGTTGTTCTTTTTTTATTATTAGTTCATTATTACAATACTTGGCCTGGAAAGTTAAAAATGAAGAGATAGGGCTTTAGGTTTTAAATAAGGTTCCCGCAGCCAACTACCCTGCGGGAACGAGATGTCACTCCTCGAAGGTTTAGCGTTGTTGGATTCGTCTGAAGAAGAATCGGTACCAGTTTCAAAAAGATTCCCGTGCAGCTCGTTATTAGATAGCGGAGAACCCTGTACCAGAACTTTTACGAGAAATTCCGACCGCACACTTCATGTTAACAAGGATCATTTCCTCTAGACAGCCTTCTGCGTAACGTGTCAGCATCTCTATACTGCTACCCACTATGGAGTGACCCATGCGCTCCGTCATCATCACCGTGTGTTAGAAGTGACATTAATTCCTGGGGAAGAAAACGAGGATCATGCCGTTTTAGCCATGCATTTTGAATCTCCGTTTCCAGTTAAAGTTCTCCCGACCGAGAAGATGGCCCGCACGAAGAATACTACACGTAGACATCCCGTTAGTCATCATCCTCCCGCGGCTATCTTGGCCAATATACCGGCAGCCTGACATGAAATACTACCCGCAGCCACGTCAGGGAGCACTATGCCACCTCCAGTCACCACATCCACACCGGTCCTGAAGCGGAACAAGAAGCATAACTCCTCCGCAGAATCCAGTCTGGCAGCACCCGCATCCGTAACCAGCCACAAAACTGCAACCACTACATCCTCACCCGTAGTGTCCAAAGCAATCGCAGCCAGTCAGCCAATATCGGTAGTTATCATGACGCCTACAGAGATGGAGATTCCAAGCTACCCGCAGTCACCATCTCCTCCTGACCTGACCATAGGCGAGGGACTGGGACCATCACAGCCTACATCCATTAGCATCATTCCAACCCATGTCATCCAGCATCCGTATCCCAGTCTTTCTGATCCAGCAGTCAGGAAGGGGAGTACGCCTGAACGACCATACATGGGAAAAAGACGTATCGCTCACATGCAGGACATCCAGCCAGTGCCCAATGTCACTGCAAATCGCCTCTTGAAGTACGCCAGGTCTCGGAAGATGTCATCACCTGCCGTATCCGCTCCTGCATCATTGCCTCAACCTACGATTCGACTCACCGCCACGCCAACCACCACCGCCACCACGACCATCACGAAGACCGCAGCATCGACCACCTCAACACCCACTAGCACCACCGCTGTCATATGAACAGACATTCTAGCACCCGCAGTAACTGTGAGAGATATTATAGGCACTCATATTCCCGCAATCATCACTTCAGACATTTCCGAAAGTGCCAGTGATAATGAACGCATCTCAGCATTAATAATTCATCCACTGCGACAAACCACTGTCAGTGGCGGGACCCAGACTCAGTGGGGAAATTTTGCAGCAGAGGTGTGATCATTTGTGATACAGCAGAACATCAGTGGTGCGACTCATGGAAACTTACTAATTATTAATTAATTTTTGAAATACTTTTCTTTTTATTATATATGTTAGATCAATTGAATCCCGTCCCTAGGGTGACTACGGTTATCTGACACAGCTGCACAACTTAGTTGCCCAGCTGTGTCCCACACAAAATGAGCACTGCGGACTCTGGTGTTGTAAAACGTCGTGTGCGACGTAAAGAATACAACACCCTGCAGTGCAATAATGTCATAGTCCCATCATGCAGTCTGAGCTATGCTGAGGATGCCTGATAAACAAACTTTCAAGTTATTATTATGTTCTATTTTTCTTATTCCTTTTCTTCCTGCCTTAGATGTCAGGATGGCTATTGGTCAGCGAGAGCTGCCCGTTGCGGACCCGCTATAATGGGCCGCAAATATTTTAAAACTAAAGATACATGTTGCATACCCCTTTATTTACTCGGGGTGTGCAAGTAATTCGGTTATAATCTTTTAAATACCCCATAAGGGTATGTTACATGAAAACCATATATATATATATATATATATATATATATATATATATATATATATATATATATATATATATATATATATATATATATATCATTTTATATCTTAACTTAAATTGTGGTACGTTGGAGCTTGGGTGTTCTCTGCGGAAATAATAATTATCCGCGCCCGAGAGGACACCCATGCGAGCTATTGATTAGGAATCATTAGCTAAATAAAGTTGAAAGCACGCACCAAAATATTTAAAAAAAAAAAAAAGAAAAGACCTGGAAAAATAATTCCAGGTCAAAAATTAAAACTAAAAGTATGCCTCCCCTCTCCTCTTTGGCACCTCTATGTTCTCTGTCTCTTGAATTCGAGTCTATTGAGTCGCTACTCCTCTCCAGCCATGCGCCTGCCCGGGAAGTCTATAATTCCCGCCTAGCGTACATCCGTGCATCGATCCGCAATGCACGATCATTTGCTGTGGATGTCAAATTAGGAGGGGGTGGTGTAGTTCTGATCAACCGCTCAGGTACCGGCCGTACCAGCTAAGCTGAGTACGCAGCGCCCATCCTGGATTCGTTCCCTGAACACGCCCCCCCCCTGGGTAGAGCTATAAGCATATATGAGCCTATGAGAGAGATCGCGTTGTAAAAACGACTAAGTTCGTTAGAGCACATAGCGCGCAAGAGCACCCTTAATACTATATTTGACAGAGAGCGTAATTTACGGCCAAGATAGGATGATGCTATTAGTGTACCGAGAAGGTACAATATAATCATTTTTAATAACTTGTTCCCGCCGAATCTGGCATTAATCAAGACCAGAATTCGACGGGCTTTCCAAAGAGTTATCCATGGAAAACCCCTTTCGATTATCTTCAAGGTATTGCCGTGATGTCATAACCACGTGTACGCAGAACTTCTAGAATGTTCTAGAACATTCGACTGCGTTATTATTAGCTATGCGCTGATTGGCTGTTGCTCGAACGATGATTGGTTGGAGCCTGCGCCTATGACGTCATGAGTAGTATAACAGGAGATGAAATCCAGAGCTCGAGAGCATCCTCGGCCAGGATCCGATTAGGTTGGATCTGTGTCAGCTACAATCAGCAAGACAGGCATTAAGCAGATCATTTCGGTCTCTGTCGGTTTCTCCCCCGTAGTCAGCAGCAATCCAACCCACTGCACTTAAGCAATTTTGTATCTCCCATTGGTGCGGGAGCATTTTTGGAACTTTTGAATATTGTTCATAATACATCAAGAACTAACTCGGAACACGAACTTGCGGTGAGGCCTTTCCTGGCCTAAAATGTGGTTCTACAGATGTAGAGGCAGCGATGTTCTTTGGTGGATGACTCGCCGGATCTGCCGGCCACGCCAAAAAGTGCTTATTCAGCCATCCCCGCACTGATGTCGTGCAGGGTTATCTAAACTTTTTGACCGCAGCAAAGTAAACTTTGCCCGGTACGTCTTCAGAGCTGGCTGATGTACCCCACACCATTGAGCTTAGTTATGTATCTTCATCCACATTCAACAACCCCCGCTTATGATTGGGTTGTTGGCAATTTCCATCCATACCATCAGTGTACGGGAGCTTTTGTCATAGCAGTAATGTTATTGTATCTCTTGCTGACTACTCGTTAGACATTCTATATTGTGATTACAGTTCTGAGTTCGATCCGCTCCCGTCATGGGCTGCTTGCGGGAATCCTGTTTGCGGAAACCGGCATGCGGGACGTTTCAGCTTCCAGGAAACGCATCAACTCACGTCAAACCAAGGATGATGTATCAATTTCAGTAACACAATAGCCCAGGCTTAAGAATGGCTACCGATTATTCAAGTAACTATACTTGACATTTTAATTATTCCATTAATTACATCTTTGATAATTATATCGTATCTGTATAAACGGTCCCGATGACTAAAAGGCACCGTAACGGTCTTAGGACCGCTAGTTATAATTTCTGTATCTGTTTATAGTTATTCTTATTTTCTGTAAGGTGTTTTTGCTAACCACACCGTAGTAGGTTCCTCAACCTGTACTATATATATTATTCTGATCATTTCACATTGTATTGATTGTTCTGGTTAGTTTATATATGGCAAGTGGCCATCAGTTTATATGTTTTGTTTATTTGTAGAAAAATATAGGACTGCAGTGCACGTAGGAAACACTATACAGAAACATTTATGTATGCAGCACTTTCTCCCGCCACCAACAATTTTTCACTGAGGTCGCTGTCCGTACTATAACTCTGTTTAGCCCGGCATGCTACCGACTAAAAACCTTTCCTATTCAGCTCGATAGGATAGGTTTAATATGATTAGAGACAATCTCTTCGTTAGGAGACGCATAGTGTACGCCTCTTTTCCGGTAGTTGCGATAATTTAGCCCCGCACTCCGGCGTGTAAGATTGGCCAACATACCTAAAGGGCCTCATATTTCTAAGTTATTGTCTCTCTTCATGTTCCACTAAGCCTTATGACTTCTCAATTGTTTGGATGCCCCTATCCGCATCATGGACTGATCCGACCCTGGGAAACTTTTGGGGTTTCCGAGCGGTGATGGCCAGGGTATGGTATCACACACATTCCTCGCGTATCCTCGGATACTCAGTAGTTAGTTACCTTTGCCAATGTAGGAAAGCACTGCTAAAACATATCTTAATTATTATTTTCTTTAATCTGCTGAACAATCCTCCTGCACCGCAGTGCATAACTGGGCAACTTGTGTTTAAACCTAACGCCAGGTTAAAAAGTTAGTTCCGTAGGACCTGATGACAGGCGAGATGCGCATCCACACCGAATTCTGTAAGAATGTCTGGGCATGATATTAAGATCTGCCACGCCCACACGGGCAGGACATTCACGGTGGATATTCATCTTTCCTACCCCCACCATAACGATAAATCAGTTACCTAAAAAAGCTTTTGTGGAAAGTAACCAATGTCCTGTGACGTTTTATGTGGTTACGAAGTGAGATGTCCGGATTCTTACCCAGTTCGGAGGTTTTGCAAAGTAACATGTGTGCATGCTGTCTTCAGTATTGATGTCTTAGGTCAGCCATTCTCAATGACAGCCGTATCTAAAAAGCTAGGTAGACGCCAGCCATTTGCAGCCTAAAATAGTTCTTATCTCTAAAAATTAAATATTAGGTTAGGCATAGAAGAAGGTCCGCATAAATAAAGGTGGCAACTACTAATTCAGCATATTGAGAAATACATAAGACAGTGACGTGGGAATCCTTCAAGAATCGCTCGTCCCATCTTCACATAAAACAGCACGCAGCCTTATAGTGATAATCTCACTAGGTATGGTCTTTTCTTTACAGCATTTTGGTTATATATTGGAGTGGGCCCCTTTTCAGACAATACTTTTCTTCCGCTTTAAGCGATGGCGACATTTTCCTGTGACGGAGGCCCGCGCGAGGCGCTTGCCTCTCGCAAGGATTCAGTGATGACAGCTCACGCGAGGATAAAACTCCTCACCCAAACTAGCACTAGGAGTAGCGCCCGCAAGGGGCACATGATTTTCCGACACCACAAAAGATAATTTTCTTTCCTTTCAGCTTAGAGGTATAATAGCTTATATTAAGTTAAATAGTTATCTCGTGTATGGGAGCCTCCCTTACGGGGATACCTCTGCGGACCCACGAGTCTGTGTGGTACCTCCGGGAGCCCCACGTTTAGAAGTTCATCAGGCTATCTCTATGTCTTGTATTTTCGTATGCTCATTATATTTATCTAGCATACTTTTCGGTCTGTTTAGGTGAAAATAGTGTATAGACCTATGTTAATTAGTTCACCAAATCAAACCTTGTAAGTCCATAGATCACAAAATTGCTATGGACAGGCATACTGGTGACACACACTCTTGGGATGAGACTGTAGTGTTTAATGTTCGCGACGATGGTCGCACGGCCCCACCGAACGATTGAGTTCCACCGGCCTTAGGAACCGGTCTTTGTTACCCGTAGGGCAGTATCGTACAGGATCCGTCACCCCGAGACTGGAAGCTAACCAGCATCATCATTCGTCGTGCACTTGCAGCGCGGCGAGTCGACACCAGGCACTGGAACGGCCCGACACTACCCCGTGAGCTACACTCAGTATACAGTCTGAATGTCCTCTATTGTTGTTATATGTTTTATGTAGGGGGCCACCGCCATATAGGCTCTGCCATTGGTGGACTACCTGTTGCGAATCTGTAAATGCATATTCTATGTCAAAATAAATAACCTTGACCTTGAACCTATGTTGTACAAATGTTTTCTAAACGTTAATATTATATTACTATCATTACCTTTTTAACTTTCTCTACCATAATATTGATATGTTAGCCACCATGTGATAATGATATGGTGGTGGTGTTTTTATTCATGTTGTACAATTGTTCTAATGGTATGTGTGTAAGGCTCTGCCTTTGGTGGACTACCTGTTGTGACATAAAATATGTACACAAAAATTAATGAAATAAATAACATTGAATCTTGAATCGTGAGTCTTGACATTACCCCATAATTATTTGCGATGCCGTAACTCTGAGATAGCTTATAGATAACTCTATGGATGATGATCGTTCCACCTTTCACAGTTTTAGAGTTGCTCCTCTGATTCCCTGGTATCAGGACGTTTCGTGCCTCTAACGATTCGTCCCTGAGCTGTTTCATGCCAGTAACATTTCATCCTGGGACGATTCCTCTGGGACGTTCTGTCTCAGTTTTAAGATGGGTCAATTCATACCATTAGTGGGATGGTTCATCCCTATATGGTGAGACAATTCGTCCATGTTATTATTGTAAACTATTCACCAAGACAGCATATTTAATTAGTTTAATTGTCACTGTGTTTAAGTTGTCATGCATATGATAATTTTAATTTTATCATAGTAAATCTCCATTTGCAGACAAAGATATGACTATTTTTGAAAATTTACCACTGGAATGACTGGCTCGGTTATGGAGCCAGTCATTTCAGTGGTAAATCTTTTACAATTTCAAATAATATATTGATTTATAATTTCACTTTCAGTAACACTTTGCTATGTTACAATACAAATGCGCGAGTATTACGAATAAATATTGTAGGCCCCGGGCGTACGCACTGGTCTGCCGGATACTCTCACTCCACGGCACCGCAAGTGCATGGTACATTGGGGTGAGGCTGCTGGTTAGTTGCAGACATCAGAGTTGCGGATCCAGTGTTGCGCGTTTCCGAATTGTACAAAGACTGACTTCTAGACCCGGTGGAACATTCATGGTTCAGTGGGCCGTGCGACCATCGCCGTGGAAGTTAAACCTCATGGTCTCATCCTCGCTATTGGTGTCACCTGTGTAATGGTCCATTAGCTCCATCTAGAGCCTAGACAAAACTAAATACCTACATTAAATACAACGTAAAGGACAATCAATGGTACTCATTTGCTGCTACAAGAGAGAAGTTAAGTACATAGGGTCAAGTTGATGACTCGTCATCATGGTCCTCGTCAGAGGTACCTCATAGATCATAATATTCGAGACATCCCTGCAAAGAAGGGTCCCAACGTGGCTACTTAGCAAGTTTAATATAAACTAAATTAACCTGTAACACAAACATTATTTGTTGAGAGAGGAAAGTGCCTTGTGCGGGCCTCCGTCACACAAGAATGCCTACAATGCTGAGGCGGAGGAAGAGAGATGGCAAAAAGGGGCACTCTCCTGTTCAAACTATGCTATGTAAAAGAGTCAACCTAGTGAAATTATAAGTTATTGTGATGCACGCTATATTACGTGAAGATGAGGTGCATGATTTCCGCAGAATTCAACACTGTCATCTTATATAAGTTCAAAGATGCTGAATTTGTAGTTGCCGCTTTATTTATGCGGCTATTCTGCTAGATCCTATCCTAACATTTAGTTTTTGGGTCCAGATCAATGTTAGGCCGCAAATGGATGTATAATCTAACTATCTTTAACATATAAGCCTGACCAGCGAGAATGCTCAGTGACCGTATGGTCACCCTCACGGAGCATCCTCTTAGTGTAGACAGCGTGTGAAGATGTCACGAGGAGGCAGCTCCAGAATCATATGGCAATCCTGTCACCACCGCATCATGACCACATATAACAGCACAGGGACATGTCATATTACATAAGCATTAAAAAGCACATATAGGTTTATGGTGGGGACAAAGATGCAGCTATCCAACTATAGTGACCTTCTCGTGAGGGCGTGGTGGGTTCTAAGACCGCACACAGTCACATGTAGAGTTAGATAGAGAGCCGAGTCCTGTCCATCCCCAGCGTGTTGTGGGTGGATCATGTCAGATCCGCACCAAGGGACTAACATTTTACCTGTCTTTAGGTTTATGTGAAATCGCCCAGAGATGCACTGCAGGCCAGTAACTATAATTTCCTACTTTGGCATGGTTATCTAACTAACTAGTATCCAAAGATACAGGGGATGTGTGTGCGGTCATCGACGCTTTGTTTCTAACCGCTCTGAAACCCCAATAGTTTCAAAGTCAGCTCTAAACAATGTGGCGGAGGGAAGTCCAAACAATTAATACGCCTGGAGGCTGGAGGATCATAGACAAGACAATCACTTTATATTCGTAAGAATAGGAGGCCCTAAGGTGTATGGCCAATTTATACAATCTGGACGGTGTGTGGTGTTACATACCAGGAAAAGAGACTTACACAAAATGTCTCCTACAGAGTAATCGTCCCTACTACTACAAATCTATCCCATTGAGCTAAAATAATGCAGGTTTAGTCGGCCGACTCAAATCTGATAGGCACTGCTACTGTTGTATGTAACGATGCTAGCAGTGACCAGTTGCCTGTGTCTCGCAATGCACTGACCACACAACCTACCACCTTCTCTCTTCTGTTCTTACTGCTCACGATTCTGATTTTTCAGGCCCTTTTATACTACTTGTGACGTCACAGCTGCACAACCAATCAGCGAGCGAGCAGCAGAGGCAGGGAAAGCGATCACGTGATGCGCTATCATCCCCATGCCCTAAGTACATACATGCGCTATGGCTTTGGAGAAGTATATTTTGAAAGGAATTTGAAGGTTTAATTAAGGATAACTCAACCATTTCTGGACCGATTTTAAAATGGTAAAAAAGATTTGGAATCCTCGTTTCATTCTGGTAATGATCGTTACCAAGAATGGTGAGGAGATTATAATTTAAAGGAATTACATGTACCAACTTGGTACAAAATATGATGCTTTTGTCTCCAACGCTAATGCGCATTAGCAAGCAATCTCTGACGCCTGTGCATGCGCGCTAGGCGATCTCGCGGACTTAGTAATTTTAAGAACCTCTCTCATATGGCTGTATACATGTGTACTGTCCTACCCAGGTGGGGGGGGGGGAGGGGGCATGCCTGGAGCGTACCCGGTCCGGCCGTTCCGTACCAGACAGGCTGGGATGGCTCGTACCTGACCAGTCGATCCACGCTACAATATTAATTCAAGGTAGATTCCATTCAGCTTTCAAAGTGATCATATTTCTTAGTGTTATTATCATATATATTGGACACAGATATGAGATGAAAGCCAATGGACTACAGGGCTAATTTATATAAGATAACAATTGTACAACAAAGTGAGGGTCCATATTACATAGACATGAGGGAGATACCCTCTGAGAGCATCTAGATTTTCACCCTAACTTACACTCCAACCTCTTCTGCGTTTGCGCCCATGATTTTCCATAAAAAATCCCATTTTAAACCAGCATCATATTTGACCGACAAAGAGGAAACATTCAGAAGTCACATCTGCGTATCATAAGGAAGACATATACCGGCGCATGTGTAACACGCTAATATTGAATTTGCGCCACTGGCCAATGGCACATGGACCAATATCGAATTTGGTATTGGTCCGCCCGTTAATGGTGTGGAGCCAATATCAAATTAGATATTGGTGCACTCGTTAGTCAACAGCATAGGGCGCACAGAGACACAATATCAATTGAGCATATATCCGTGTCAATATGAAACAGTATGATTTTACACACATTTCTGATTGCCTGCTTGTAGCGAGCATTATTAATGCTCAAGTTCACTTTTTATTTGCTCAGGCCTTACAAAGGAAGCTTTGCTTCTGCAATATTACATTTTTAAATAATAAACCCTTGAATAAACCGGTACAATATATAACCTACAGAATAGATTAGACCATTGCAATAATTAATGCAATATAGAACACATAATATCAAACTTCATATAATGCCTGAGTCAATACCAATGCACGGATCAGTGAGGAATCAGAAATTTAACTAGCATGATATTGTTTCAAATCGGCACAGGCATAACACTTGATATTGGTTCCCTTCTCCGTTGACCAATGGGTACACCAATATCAAATTTAATATTGGTACTCTGTGACCTTGGTCAACAGGTACACCAATATCAAATTTGATATTGAACCTGCGCCGTTGACCAACGGGCATGCCAATATCAAATATTGATATTGGTCACTGCCATTACCATTTCCATGTCTTCGGGATCTCGGGCAAGCTTCCACATGTTTTCTCATGTTTGTAGAAGAGCCCTCCAGTAGACCTAGAGTTATTGAAAAATGCGGCAAAAATTTACATTTTGAAGTTTATGTTGCTGACGGCTGTTGTGTTTTAGGATTTTCCACAAAAATTGGCGTACGTCTTAGTCCTATTGAGAAAATTGCGACAGAAATGTCCATCTTGAAAGAAATTGTGTTGCTGAAAGCAGTTGCTGTTACACTTTATCTTTTTACCCAATTATTTCTAGCAACACTAAACAGGGGTAAAAGTATTAAGCATGGTTCCGTGCGTGTGTACGTGCGTATCTGTGTGAGTGTAAGAAAAACAAATCCATGAATTAAGTGGAGTGCAGATACATGGACGGATGGGCGAATGGATATTCTTTCTATTTTATTTTAAATATTTTTTGGGAAAAGTAATGTTATAATATGTGAAACTAACTGTGAATTCGGGAAAATTATTGTTGTGACTTTGCGTAGCCTATTATTGTATTATTACATGAATTCATGAAATCCAAGACAATTGCAATGATCTTGTCTGAGCTCCCTTCTGTTGTAATCGAGGCACCTGCGCTCTGCGTGTTTAAATCAAAACTAGATATGCACCTAAATGACATAATATACGATCTTGACATAACCAACTAATAAATATATAATAATAAGACAATCTAGAAATATACCCAAATCCTAGGCACAGAAGGGTGTAACCATGGGCGTAGGTGGCACACCACAGCTGACGCGGGGATAACCCACCTCCTAAAGTCAACCAGGTTCCTGATTAATGTCAATGAATAATGCCAACCAAACAAATAAACAATTGTAACTAAACAAAGTACAAGCACTAGTAATACAATACCAACACAGCTCCAGAGGCAATAACAAGCCATGGGCTTATGCCTCGTAAAACGATGATGATGATGATGATGATGATGATGATGAGCCCTATAAAAATCCTTAAACCAACAGTGTGGTCTGCTACAGTCTCTAAAAGGACAATAAAACCAGAATTAATTTTACCTGCGATCAATCAACAAATAATTGTTGTAAAATGACTATGAGACTATAAGTGGGATGAATCGTCCCAGGGCGAACCACCCCTAGTACGAAACATCTATGGGGCGAACCGTCCTGCAAAAACAGAGAAAATAAAGTACCCTGGTATGTCGGTTTTATGGATACACAGAAAGCCTTTGATGTTATCTGACATTCTTCATTATTGCGTCGTCTTTACCTCCTCGGTATAACAGGGAAGCTTTGTTTGATTGCGAATGAAATGTACAGAAACATGTCAGCACAAGTCAAGTGGGAAGGACATAGAAGTAGAAAGTTTGCCGTCAAACAAGGCCTTCTGCAAGGTGGTGTCAGGTCTCCTGATTTTCATAAACCATATGAGGATCCACTACTAAAATTACTTGCGCAAACAGCAACCGGTCTACATATTGGTTCAATATATATGGGCTCAATAACACTATGTGATGATAAGACAGTCATAGTCCAGATACATCCCCAGATGGGTACAGGTGGGACTGAATGCTGCAACAATGCATGCAAATAAAGAACTGTATGTAAATAGCATTGCCAAAAGCACAGACCATGCATACTCGATGGTTTTCAATAAAGGCAAAGAAACAGAATATGTGTAGACACTAAACGAAGAAACGATGGATGTGGTAAAGGAATATAAACATCTGGGATTAATAAGAACAGATGACAAAAGTGACCTAGGCAAAGAAATTATAAGAAAAACTCGTGCAACAGCTTATTCATTGATGGGTGCTGGGTTTCATGGAGTTAATGGACTAAGCCCAATTGTCAGTATAAAACTATGGTCAACATACGTAATACCATGTTGTACGTATGGACTGGAGGCCTTAATTATACCAAAGAAGGAAATGAGTCAGATCACTACACATGAAAGGAAAACCTTAAAGCAATTGCAATCACTGCCAAACAGTTGTGCAAATTCACTGGCATATTTACTTCTCAGTGCACTGCCGATAGAGGCACAAACAGAAAAGAAGAAGCTGACATTACTCGGTGCAATGCTAAGGAGTAAAGGCTCTGTCGAACAACAGTTAGAAATTCGGCAGCTCGGTATGAAAAGAGAAGGCAGACACAGTTGGTTTCAAGATGTCGAATTGATTTTACAAAAATATCAATTACCATCAGCCCACCTGTTGCTACAAGACACACCACCTAAATGTGTATGGAAGCGCCATGTCCAAAAGGCTGTAAACATGGTAGTCCTAGAGATGCTAAAGGAAGACATTAAGCAGAAATCACCAGTCCAGTTTGTGAATGTCGACATCCTTGATATCGGAAGGCCACATACGATCTGGTCAACAGTGACAGCAAATATATATGATGTAAAACGTGCCGCCATCAAGGCAAGATTACTAACCGGTACATAATATCTGCAAGCACACAGATCTAAATTTAATCAATATGAGAATGATGCCTGTCCTTTTTGTAAGAACGTTGTAGAAGACTGTATGCATTTCCTAGTTCAGTGTCCAGAATTTGCAGATATCAGAAGCATCTATATAGCGGAAGTCGAGCATCTAGTGGCGGCAGATAGCTGGAAATTAATAAGCAAGGATGAGAATCTTATTCTCCAGATGTTACTCGACACAACTCTCTTGTTTGACCTGATTGGAAGCGATTCAATGTCGAAAATTGAATCCATCTCCAGGAAACTCTGCTGTAAACTTCATGTCAGACGTAATCATCTCTTAAAGGAAACAAATTAACTAACAAAGATTTGATTTGATTTGATTTGATTTTATTCTCTTGGTAAAAAGCTTGCATTAAAAAATATCAAGATAATTACACATAGAAAAATATGGTGCACCTTATGCTTTCTGGATGCTCCTACATGCATTTCAATAACGATGAGCTCATTTACGCCTATGGTGAATATAAATTTACTCGTCTATGAACTGTGGACATTTACTCCTCTATATACATAGAAAAATCACTTGCGTGTGTACATGCGTGTACATAAATATCAGATATAATGATCGTTTGCGTGTGTGTATATAATATAATATAATATATAATTAATGGAAAACTCCAGTAATCTGTGGATTCTAGAGATTCCTGGATACTACACAGAAAGGTGGTGCGCCAGACATTGGCGGAAACTCCAAGAACAGAACAGAACAGAACAGAACAGAACAGAACAGAACAGAACAGAACAGAACAGAACATTGATCTATATACTATTTTGCATACATAGAAAAATCACTTGCGTGTGTACATGCGTGTACATAAATATCAGATATAATGATCGTTTGCGTGTGTGTATATAATATAATATATAATTAATGGAAAACTCCAGTAATCTGTGGATTCTAGAGATTCCTGGATACTACACAGAAAGGTGGTGCGCCAGACATTGGCGGAAACTCCAAGAACGGAACAGAACAGAACAGAACAGAACATTGATCTATATACTATTTTGCATACATAGAAAAATCACTTGCGTGTGTACATGCGTGTACATAAATATCAGATATAATGATCGTGTGTATATAATATAATATATAATTAATGGAAAACTCCAGTAATCTGTGGATTCTAGAGTTTCCCGGATAATACACCTAAAGGTGCAGGGGCGGATCCAGGAATCCACGAAGGGGTGGGTCCATTTGGGGGGGGGGCGGGGTGGGGGGGGGGGGGTGGGGGGGGGGGGTTAACATTTAAAAAATCTAGATGCTTTCAAAGTGCATCTCCCGCATTTCTGGAGGTAAATATGATGAATGAGTTGGAGGTGACAATGGCCATTTTTCATGGACAAGTTTCAAATTTTGAATCTTACAAGATCAGCTGAGGCTGCCCTTGCAATGTTTAACATTTGGAATTAATTTAACTGCCATATGTTTGGCAACAGGCCAACTGAATAGTACTACAGTCACGTTAATGACAACAATTTCCGGCATTATGGTATCATGTTTCCAAAAATATGTCTATTATATTATCATCCACAAATACAGATAGAGTACATTTTACGGATAATAAGGCTGTGACGACAGCACATTAACGTATCATTTTATCCATCTATTCATATTCATAACTTAATAGTGCATATTACCAATACAATTGTGAAGCGTCCTTTGGAGAATCATAATCCGATGCAATTTTAGTGTTAGTATATGTCTATTAAGCTTTTGTCTTCAAAATATAAGAGCATAGTTGTCCAATTTGATTCTTCAATGTTCACTTCACCCCTTTATTGATATTTTGGGCTACCTATGATATAAACAGGTGGATAGATTGGTAGGTGGACGGATGAATCGATGGATGGATTGCATTGTTTCACTTTTAAATGGTTAGTGCTCAGCAGTATCATATAGGCTACACATTCTAGCTTGCCGCATAAGCAGTTGGAATATGAACTTTTCTCAAGACGACTTCTAAAAAACATTTAAAATGGTTTATTTCTTAATATGTTTTTGACACTATTGTCACATGATATAACAATCAGACATTTCCAGAGTATCCATCTATTATCTGACCACATATGACGGCATAATCAGCTCAACACGTGTATGATTACGTCACATCAATTACATCATAAAGTGTTTGAAGGCCAGCCATCAAATCTTGAATTGACACATTGTATGGATTGAATGTCTTCGTAATTCTTTGCTATTTAATAAACATGATGTTGAATATTTTGAAGCTAATTTGACTGGGCGCTGTTGCTGCCTTATGCAGCAACAACACGCAGTCGATTAGTTTCAAAATATTCAACAACTTACATGTGTAGTCTTCTCTAAATTGATAGTCATGGTGTTAAGAAATGGATCAATCCAACACGAGCGAGGTGTGAGTGGAGCTTAGCTAGAGATCGGTGGGGAATAGCTAAAACCGGAAAGGTCCATTCTACCACAGTTCGTACATAGGGGAAAACAAATGGAGCTGTATTTTCTGAATAAATTTACTGACTACGTTATCAATATCAATATGTGTATCGGATTACATGTTCATTAAGACCAGCGATGTCAGTCGCTCCTCTCCCATTGTTGATCGTAACTGAGTTTTATGCCGACAAATGGCAGAAAACGACCTCTCGGCTTCGCAGCTGGTAACCGGGATGACGAATGCAATCTGGAGGAGGACGGCTAGATTCGGGAACAAGTCTCGACTATATGCATTCAACGCTTTCAGTAGTGAATCTGGTGGCGATTGCTCACCGGCCCATCTTCCGCGCCAAATTTCAAGTTCAACTCAGAGGCTGTTGAACCGGGGCAAATCATTTCTATATGGTTCTAAATCCTCTACAATCTTTGGAAGGTCTGTAATATTAGATTTTGCGATACGGCTAGGGATTAGGCTAATCAATGTCGATACTACATTTGTACTATCCGGAGCGAATCGCTCGCACATCTGGCAGCTGACGTCATCAATAAATGGAATGGCAATTGATCTCTTGCAGAATGGTGATTTGGCTGGATGGATTGGTCGATGTATATTTCTCCCCTTAGCCCGGGGGACGCTCTCATTTGTACCAAGTTTGCCAGCTAGGTCCTGAATGTCTTTGTACCAAAGAGCGAATCTGGCATCAATATCCGCTCTGAGCATAGCTATATCCCTCTTAACATCTGCCAATGATAAGTACGCTGACCTGATATCGATGTCCTGTTTTTGTAGTCGTATCATTATTTTTCGAAGCGGCTGAAGGACATTTCTCAATATGATCAATTATACGATCATCTCGAAGTTGTCAAAGCTTGCCAATATGCCTTGGGCGCGAGTTTTCGTATCACCGTCCCAGTTCTATTTCTCCTCTATTAGTTTGCAGATTTCTTCATCCTCGGAATAGAGATGTGGGTTGATAATGATGGCGCATGTAGTCTGAACTGCATTGGACAGATCCAGAAAATTATCAATTGCTTCGAAGCGTGCTACCCATCTTGTCTTACACAGTCCTTTCAACTTCTGCTGCCCAAGTAAAGTCAGGTAGGCTTTCTTTGATCTCGGTGTTCTCCCCATTAAGCTTCAGGTATCTTAGACACAATGAGAGAATATGCTGATTGGCGATGTCATCTGTGAGTTCATCTGCTATTATGCTATAGAAAGGGCACAGTTTATCATTGATGTTGCTAGTTATCAATTCCTGCATGACATCTTTAAGAACATCCAATATTTGTGTCGTCTTAGATGTATATCTTTAGTTTGCCGGGCAAGTATGTAAGAAACTTTTTCAGATTGGTATCAGTCTTTGCACGAAATTCAATAAACGCATGCAAATTACCATTGTTTGTGTTAGAATCCACAGTGGCGTCATCTCGGTGACCATGCAATGCTGAATATTGGCGATCGAGGTAAACTATGCAATCAAAAATGCTTCCCATGGCAGCCTTGTTGACTTCAAACTGCTTCTGGCGTTGATGTTCAAGCTGAAAGTCGATTCTCTCCTCTGGCTTCTCATGGGTCCTTATGAAATTATCAGCAACTACAACAGATGATTTGTGGTATGAGGTCAATTCATGAGAATCGAGAACTCCATTTTTGCCACAGACTCTACGAAAGTCAGTGAATGGACTATCGATCAATGCTCCAAACATACACCCCCTGCCACCAGGGCGTTGGACAACGAGAAAGCAGGGCAAACAGTAACCACCATTTTCTGTCTTTGAATATACAAGATATTTGAATAGGTCCAAACAGGAAAAGTTGAATTTTAAGTTCTTTACTTTGTATGGTCATACTGGGAAGTTGAATTTTCGATCAGGGCGAAAATGACACATGGGTAATTGCAATTTGTCACTGTCGCTTATATCTAATCTTTTACATAAACCAACATCACTGAAGGCACGGATCGGGTCGTCACTATTGTTCTGTGGTTCGTCTGCTGTGGTTTGAATCGTCTGCTCAGGTGTTCCAGCATTCCCACGAACTTCTGTGTGGGTACTAGTAGCCTGAAGAATATCCGGCTGAATCGCCCTGTTGGTCGTCGCAACACTCTCCTAAAGATCATCACCAATTTCGACTTTCCTTGTAAGGAACTCATTTATGGAAGCTTGTTTCCGTTTCTCCATATTGGACCTGCTGGAAAACATCGAATGTGAGGACATTCAGCACAGAGAGTAATTCGTGGATGTGATGATAATGCCAGTGGATTAAAAAAATATATCTAATCCTGAGCTGCAACTGTGAAGGTTGCAAAAACGCCAGGGTCGTAGTCTTGCTTAATTTGAAGCACATAATTGTGATTAAATCGGCCACCTGTAAAGTGGGAAACCAGAAACCAAACTCCCAAAAGTGCCCCCCCCCCCTAAGCTGACATTGACCCATTTGAGAAAACAGCTCAAGAACCTTGCAAAATGAAATAGCCTACTGTAGTCACTGAAGCAAGTAATGCACATAACCAAATAAACTAGATGGAACATGCTGTTGAAGCCGCGATCTTTTAGGGTTGATGTTTAAATATCAATTGAAAGGTGCGGGCAGAGCCTAATCTAAATCTCGTCTTGCAAAGCACATTCCTAGGGGTTACCCACATACCAAATTTGGTTGAATTCCACCCAACAGTTTGGGAGGAGTTAGCATGATGGACACTCAATTTGACCTTTTGACTCCTGTCACGCTGTCTTGAGGGCGGGGCCTAATCTCTATCTCGTCTTGCAAAGCGCATTCATATTAGTAACACACATACCAAATTTTGTTGAATTCCACGCAACGCTTTGGGGTGAGACGCATTATAATCAATTTGACCCTTTGACCCCTGTCACTCCCCCATGGGGGTGGGGGTGGCTAATCAAAATGTCGTCTTACAAAGCGCATTCCTATGGGTAACCCACATACCAAATGTGCCCCCAACAGTTGAGGAGGAGTTAGCGTGATGGACAGATGGACGAACGGACGAACAATGGATCCTATGGTGTAGGATGGATGTAATGATTGTATAGAAGCATCTTGTGAAGTTCCATTGTGATTGTATAACCCCTTGATGAATTAAATATCATTTGAAAAAACATTTTGAATGAAAGCCCTAACATTGAGTGTATGCTTAATGAGGAACGGAATGACGGACGGACACAGACGGACTGACAAAGGATCGCATGGTGTAGATCGGAGGTAATGATGGTATAGAAGCATCCTGTGAAGTTTCGTCGTGATCGGATAACTCCTTGATGATTTAAATATCAATTGAAAAAACTGTACATTTTGAGGGTTTGGTCACGGTGGAACGGAGGAACGGAGTGTATGCTCACGGAGGAACGGAAGAATGGACGGAGATGATGGACTAACAAAGGATCACATGGTGTAGGATGTATGTAATGATGGTACAGAAGCATCCTGTGAAGTTTCATTATGATCGGATAACTCCTTGATGATTTAAATATCAGTTGAAAAAACTGTACATTTTGAGGCTTTGGTCACGGTGGAACGGAGCAACGGAGGAACGGACTAACAAAGACTCCTATAGAGCCGCTCGCTAATTAACATGGCTAATGGCATTTGAGTACACCTGTAGGATGTTGGTACCTTAAGATGGGTGGTCGTACTGGAGAATGATTTGTGCCTTTGTACTCGGAAAAGAATACTTGAGAAATTATGTGAAGTCAATAACAAGCATATATCGTCTCCATAGCCTGGAGCAAGGGCTGTGAAAACATTAAGACAGCCAATTGTTTGATGTTATGATACAGATAGGATTCTCAAAGCACGGTACCGTGGACAGATGGCAATAATCAAATGGGATGTCATCAATGCGATGTAATAAATAAGATGCACTCAAGGGAGATGATAACTCACACCATTTGGTATACCCGTATAGACGCATGACCTAGATAGTTGACCTTTTGACCGTAAACTCATTCATAGCCTACCCTTTAATGATATGGCCGTGATCGCCAAATTAAGTGATAATATTCTATCTTCGTGTATTTTTAAGATATGGACGGAAACATATTTTCTGACATGTACCTAGTTACCTGGATATTTGACAGCTGGCCCTCAAACTGTAACCATCTCAACCACTTGTTATTATGAATCTATATGCCAAACCAAATCACTTTACCTTCGCGCACTCAGGACTGAGTTACACATGAAAATGTTAGTATCCGAGATGTAGGCCTACTTAGTAATCATGTGACATATCTACTTGAACTTTTGACGTCAAACTGTAAAGATTTTTACAGCGACATTATGAAGGCTAGATGTATGCTAATCTAAGTGATTCTATCGTTTTGTAATACTGAGCTATTGGCAAAGATATGTTTTCAGAGATGCGAGGTACATCCGGCCACTCACAATGTGAATGGAACTTTGGTAATTCTACCTTCTTGCCTTTGGTGGCTTGAGTAAATAAATAGTAATTTTAACAGATCTGAAATACCAAATTCTTTGTTATATAAAGATTAATTATATATGTTAAATATTTTGAAACTAATGTGACAAAGGCTGGTGATGGCAGCAAACGATCCCAGTCAATTTAGTTTCAAACTATCCAAACAGCTTTCCGGTATAGTTCTCTTGAAATTCAGATTCTTGAATTTCAGTTGTAAAGGGTTAATGTTTCAATATTTATTTAGTTACCTTTAGCAATCAATTCAATTTAAACTGCTGTAATGATTCTTAAACAGAGCAGTCTGCTGAGCTATTATTTTATTCTCGTGTACATTGATTATTCGCTATAGGTGCATCATAGCCATGACAACACGCACTGATCTGACTTGATACTAAGCGGATTAATTAGTAGGCCCACATAGCCCTGAAATTACAGGTACAGCCTCTACAATACGTATTAACTGTGACGAAGGTCAGACAGCTCCATGTGCAGCTACAGCAGTAAAAATGTTGGCGAAATGTTGTTACGTTCGCTTTGTAAATGTCACGTGTCTGTGTTTGACGTCCTCATATTCGGTCTTGTTTGACGTCATCATATTCAGTCTTGTTAAACGTCATCGTATTCTGCCTAAATTAGCGTGGCGCGTTCAGTACTATTGACGTCAATATTGGGTCATCGACGGAGCCTACTTGTCGGCATTGCATGAGCGCGATATGCACCAAAAAAAGTGCTCGTCATGAGCAGGGGTGGGTCCAGACCTGGTGGACCCACCCCCTGGATCCGCCCCTGAGGTGGTGCGCCAGACATTGGCGGAAACTCCAAGAACAGAACAGAACAGAACATTGATCTGTATATATATACTATATTGCATGGATATCTATATCTATATATACAGATAGGAAAATCACTTGCGTGTGTACATGCATGCACATAAATATCAGATTTAATGATTGTTTGCGTGTGTGTATATAATATAATATATAATTAATTGAAAACTCCAGTAATTTGCGGATTCTAGAGATTCCCGGATAATACACCTAAAGGTGGTGCGCCAGACATTGGCGGAAACTCCAAGAACAGAACAGAACAGAACAGATGTGGAACAGAATGTCCCGGACGAATCGACCGGGGCAAATCGTCCCTGGTACAACCCGTCAAGGAACCAATACCCTACTAATGGGTCGTTTTTGTGTTTATCTAAATTGCTTGACTTTTCTATAAACGAGTAGTGTTTATCTCACTTTATTTAGGTATTTCAAGTATTTGACACAATATTGGTGTTGCAAAACCTTTGGCCTATGCATTGAGTGTTACAAAAGTCGTATTTAAAATGCAAGATACCAGTTTTGGTAGGAGCCCTTTCCTGTCTATCTCAATAGACCAGCAGGCTCTGCTGGATGACAACGAGAAACAACGCAGGGCCAGATCTTTCAGACGGGTAAGTTATTGGGCTATATCTTGATTCTACTCCCTCCCATGGGTTTAATTTTAAGCAAATAAACAAAATTGAATTGAATTATTGCTCTACTGAGTTGAATGTCATTACTCATTTCACCCACCTATTAGTATTAATTATATAATATCATTGTGTTCCCTGTATTTGCGCATTCCCTCTCTTTGCGCATACACGTTCAAACGCTTGTGAGAGTCCCTCACGATCGGCACGCACACATTGATTCACATGTCAATCTATGGTTATTCATTTTGCTCATACATTGAACTACTCTAAACCTATAATAACAAGTAGTTTCACAATTTCAAGCGGAGAAAGTCTTGTATGATACAAGACTTTCTCCGCTTGAAATTGTGAAACTACTTGTTGGGTCATTCCGTATAAGATGGACCAATGCCCGTCAACTCATAGTCACGGATTTCCTTCAAACTTTCTCAGTGTGAGCATATGGATGTTTTAGTTGAGCATGACAATTTTTTAACTGATATGTGAAATACTTTTAAAAAAATGCCCTCTCAAAGACCCCTATGCTAAAATTGACAAAAGTTTCAAGTACAAATCCAATGTTTGAGACATCATATCTCATCCAATATACTGTTTACAATACTAGATCTTTTCATTCTAATGCTCTGGTCAGCATACTTGAGGAAAATAACAAGCAATATGTGTTGACTTGTTTTGGGTTTGTTCCCTTTTGGAGCTATGTGGCATATTAGAAATGTGATATTTTTGTAAAACTTGTACGATATTCCATTTTTGGGGGTTAATAATTTTAAAATTATAGGGCCTAGAGGCATGAAACAAGCGATACAACCAGTTCTCCTGCTATATTAGAACCAATCAGCATTCCCTGGTTATATAATACATAAACATCGATTTTCTAGACCCAAAGACCTGACTCTGTTAAAATTTGACATTTTTCGCGACAATCTAATTTGTTTTAAAAAGTTTAAAATATCTCCACTTTATCATTTTAGATACTTTTTCATCATAGGTGGACATTGAATGGTATATTATGGTCATATTAGTACAGCTACATGGACTTCTATGGCCATTTATAGACAATTTTGACACACTGCGACCAGGCCAATATGTGTAATCTCTCATACTAAAGTATGCCTAAATGTCACCCATTTCATGGAATTATTTAATAAACTGAGACAGGCATTGGTTAATACACATGATATAATATAAAAGTGTTAAGAGATAGTACATAATACTACATACCTCAGCAATAATTGATGATACGGTACATGATCCAGCATATACCGCTCCTCCAAATTATTTAAATAGTCCATTTATAAAGTCGATATCAGTTTGTGGAAAAGTGTACTGCCGGCCAGTTGCTGTCAATGGTGTTGACACCTTACTTAGAATGTCACAAAAAGGAACCCAGCACTGGTCTGTGCGCCTTGGCCAACTCAAGGATCGAGCTGGTCCATGAGGCTTCATAAACGAAATGAGACAGTCCTCATTTTCTAGACTAATTTCTAACACTATGCCAAACCACCAATTTTTGTCATACAATGCACCAACATAGTCACTCAAAGACAGTTCCATAGGGATATTTAAATTCTGAATCTCTGATGACATACCAGGGTTGTGTGTTAGAAAATGACCGAGTGTATGAAACATCATCAGTTGAAATTCGCTTTACTGTGATAGAGTTAGTGTCATTTGGAACAAACGAATGGAATGACATGGTTCCTTGCACTGTTTTGGCAAGGAGATACCGCTCTTCCAACATTGTATGATGGCTCTGGATCTCATCTTTACTAACTAAGAAGAACTTGATCTTGCTTATGTTCTGTTGGCTGAATTCATACAATTCACTAGCATTTCGTATAAGCGCTGTTTGCAGACTAGCCCTTGTGGCTAAGCGCTTCACTGTGCCACCGATACCGTCGCAAACACCTTTACCATTGCTGGTAGCAAAGAAATGCCATTCTGCCGTAATATCAAAATCTGAATAATGATGGCAGACATTAATAAGGTTTTTGAAGTTCTTGTATTGTCCTGCACACCCATCACTAAAGTATTTAATTATATGAATATTGGGATACTTTTCCTTCAAATATCTTGTAAAAATCTCCTGAAAACAGTACACAGTATTTGTTTCGTGTTTCAGACACTCAGAGATGAAGCATACATTTTCTTCATTCAACTTTCCATAAGCCTTAACATAAAATGCCAAAGGATGTATCATGACTTGAGAATTGTTCCAATAAAATCCCTGTACACAATCTTGCACAATAATGCTGTAATTTTCAGCAAAGTCGAGAACAACAATGGCAGTAGTGTCATCTAAATCATGTTTGCACGCTTTCAAGAATTCACTTTGAGATTTCGCTATGAAGGAATGTGGTGTTAATTCTTGGATCCGTTGACATAATATAGAAATAAAATCTTCAACTGATACTTCTCGGCGCATGATTTCAATTCGGTCTGTGGATACCCATTCATTGAATTTAATGATGTCATCCTCATCCATGTGCTCGTAAAGGTCTTGCTCTAAGTAAGTTTTGAGAAATGCAGTTCCTGGACACTTTTCACATCGTTGCAGCATGCAATTTCTAGAACTACTGTCACATACAGATTTGTCAATTAGGTTATGATAGTCTTCAGAGATAACATCCACCATAAACTTTACATTTTGTGTTTTTCTCATACACAAACATTGTGGCTGCCGCTAGAAGAAACAGTTACACACCATTTGGGTCTTAACTCAACAAATTTAGAGAAACCAATTTTAAGTCCAGTTTCTGTTTTGAAATTAGCATGTACTTCCTTCAAATTTGTCAGGATTAGCCGTTTTTGCTTATGTTCTTTGGTACCACAAATTCTTATAGTAACAAAATCATTTTCCCCGGGTAATAGTCTAGATACAGTATCATCTTGGTAGTAGTTAATAACACTATCTAGTGTATGCTGATCAAGCTTATTTCTTTTAAAGGTTTCACGATCAGCGAGTATTCCATCATTCTGCGCAAGTTGTCTGGCTTGTTTCACCATATAACGCGTAACACCACATGCCTGAAAAACCTGAACAGTTTTATCTATCGACCATGATTTAGGTGTAATAGTCAATACTTGTATCTTTTGATTTCGTGATGACACAGACAGTTTTTCATTCATGTTCGATACCAAGTAGTCCACATCTAACTTAGAATCACATGTACATTCAGTTTGTGAAGTGTCAGCAACTAATTTATTAGGTGGAAAACCTAGGTGGGATGCGACGTGACTTGTTGTTGCTTCTGCCATTTGTTTGATTTTTCGTTTACCATATGATACTTTCCTTTCTGAATGGACACTCTTTAGGGGAGAAACTCCAACTGCTGAGAAACTAGAGTTGAGGCATTCAGCATTACTGTACAAAGTATCTGCTATGGCCATTGATTCCGGTTCACTGTCACTACAATCTGTCAGGTTATTAATTTTCTGCAAACAATGATGGCAAATCTTTTGGCCAGGTTGTTTTCTCTCTAGTTTTCGACTGTATTAATGCCACAATTTCTTGATCTATATTAACTAGTCCCTTTTTAATAAGCTTTTTGTGAACTTTTAGGGGATCACAACATGAAGTGTTCTGCTTCATCATCGGGAATATATGCAGATAGTGTTTCTTGTGGCAACAGCACACTGTTTCTCCTTCGATCAATTCTCACCATTCTGTTACTTCTGATATACAGCTGGCCCTGACAGCGGCTCTAGGATTATAGACTTAGAAAGCTTTACCGACTCCTGGGAACCGGGTACTCGGCTCCCAACTGCCGAGTACCCGTTTACCATAGAGCTCATTCTTGTTTGCATAGCAACAAGTGCAATACATGCTTTTCGCATTAAGGATTTTAGTGTTTTTTAAAAGAATCTAAGTCTTTAATCAGTGATAGTTTGTGTGTTCTGAAAGGATAACTAAGGACTATGGAGAATACCGCCCAAGACAACCAGGTTGTATTGTTCTTTATATCCATAGTTAAAAGACTTAGGTCTCTAAATTTCGTTGTGTCGCATGTTCCAATTTCTAACCCCATAGAATCTGGGACGTGTGCTAGCAACGATATATGCCAGACGATCGCCTTCTTTAAACCCCAACAGGCGATCGGCAGATATGAAAATAGGTGTTTGCTACGGTATTTCTAACACGAATATCGGCTGACGTCGTTCTCCGTAGAATCCGAGCGGGTGACGTCACACCCGGTCGCTCGGATGTTTATGTGAAGAAAATTTTTTTCATTAATTCGCGCATCTTGTTCTGGGTGCTGCGTACTAAAAAATGGTACCGGAAACTTTAGAATGATCAAGTTTACGTGCGATCACGATCGGTTTGCAATGATCGGTGGTTTCAAAATTCTTGAGTAGATGCGTGGTCTGCGGTTTTACCGTGTGAGACAGCAGTTGTTATACATTTTGTTGTTTTCTTCACATATCGTGCTGCGTTCGTTAGGAGTATAATTTATATTGATTAGTAAATATACCCTGAATGCTATGCGATATGATTCCTGGAGCCGTTGCACATCCTGTAGGATCTATTATGGGTGTGTTGTGCCCGCCGCGTTCTTGTCGTCATAATCAATGCGATCGTTGTTGTAACGTGGCGGGGTGGGGTGCGGGAGGTTACGGTTAATTTATGAGTCAAAATATTTGAAAATTAATTGTCTGCCTTCCATCCGTGTCTCGTTCCGCTTGTTTATTGTAGGTTTGTGCTTATTTTATAGGCCAAGCCAGCCCCGCCATCATGTGACGACTGCCATAAGTTTGTCCGTGTAATGTTCAAGGACCATGTCTGTTTTAGGTGTGCCCTGTGTAATATAGATCATAGGTGTAATGTTTGTGCAGTGTGGTCCGTCGAAACGATGGTTAAGTTCCTTGCCCAGAAGGACTTGGCTGGGTCTGACGCGGGGTCAGGCGGTCCGAGAGGAAATCGTGGAGCGCCCGGTTCGGCCGGTGGGGGTGCTCCACGTCCCCAGCTGGAGGTGGCGGAGATGGCACCGCCGGCGTGGTTTGGTCCGGCTATGCAGGGTTTTCTGCATAGCGTTCTGCCCACGCTGGTGTCGTCCCTGCTACCAAAGGTTGGGGGGCAGTTTCTCCCCATGCCTGGTACGGATCCTGTCTTCGGACAGGATTCTGGACTGGTTACCGAGGGGGCCGTCTCGTACGGCCCCCTGGCGGGTCCGTCTGGCTTCGGCCAGACGGGTTCTGTCTCTCTGCGGCCACCTCCGGGTGGTCCAGTAGCGGTGGCCGGTCCGTCAGGTGTGGGAGCCGTCCGCCAGGACGGCTCCACGGTTTATTCGTCTAGTGACGGCTCTTCGGAGTCTGAAGACGATGAGGCCGAGGAGGAGAGGTTGCTGTGGCCCGTGAAGCCGCAGGTGGAGAATATGGAGGTTGATTCCGTCCTGGACGGAACCGGCCTCCATTTGTCTGGTTTGGCGCAAGCCAGGTCAGCGGCTCCGCCTGCGGCTGAGGCCAATCCGTTACCGTGCACCGGTTCCGCGCGGCTTAGTTTGTCACCAGCCGTCAGGGGAACCGGTGTGCCGGGCCAGGCATGGTACTCACCTATCTCGCCTGGTCCGGCAGCCGGACATGGGGTGCCGTTGGCGCCCGTGGCCGGCTATGGTTCCGCGACGGTTACGGGTCCGTACGGTTTTCCGTGCGGACCTACCCCATGGACCGGAGTGTTTCATGGGGTGGCGGCGGAACCATGTGGTAGCGGAGTGCCTGGCGTGTCAGCCGTGGCTCCTGGCCGGGAGGCCATGGCTGGCAGACCCGTAAGCATGTCAACGGGTGACGTGTTTGCGGGGGTATCTTCTTCGGAGTTAGATTGGTCTGATGCTCTGGCGTGGCTAGCCAGAGTTGACCCGTCTGTGGTTTCGGCCACGGCCGATGAAGATGCGCCCCGTCCGTCGGTTGCGTCGATTAGGACGGGGATTTTGCCCGCGGCCCGGATCCAGTCAGTGGGACTGGATCCACGGTTCATTGATTTGTTGGATGCTATTTATAGTAAACAACTAATGACCAAGAGTCAGCTCCCTGCGGCCTCCAGGGAGGTGCGGGCAAGGTGCCGTATTCCGCGGGGTGAATACGACAGGTATGGTGTAGTCCCGTCGGTCACGGAGGATGACCGATGGGTACTGGGCGTCCAGAGTGCCGGGTCGGGTGGTCCCGGTCCGGCACTAGTGGATAAGGCCCAGGTACACCAGGAAGAAGTCCTGGCCCTATGCGATGAGGGTGTGAGGGCAGCCATGAGCGCTGTCAATCACTCCTATCGTCTACTTCAGTCGGTGTGGGCTGAAGCGGGGGCAGGCCACCCTGTGCCACCTGTGGCGCTATCGTGCGTTAATGACGGCTTGGTGCTGTCAATGGACGCATTGGCAAGGGTGCAAGCGCGTGTGACGAAGTCCAGGAGGCAAATGGTCATTGACCATATGCGTCCGGCTACGGCAGTCAGGGAGCGTCTTCTTGGGACGCCGCTGACAGGGCCTAGCATCTTTGGTGGCCAAGCGCGGGCAATATTAGAGGACACCGCCAGTATTGCGCAGAATCGGTTAGCGGTAAATCTCCAGCTAGAGCTGGTGCGGCAAGCGCACGCACTAGGGGCTGTGGGCAAGCCGCTAACCGGACAGCCTTCAAAGAAACAGAAAAAGCATAAGGGCAAGGCGAAAGCCAGGCCTATTGCGACGTCTGTTTCGGCTGGGTTCTCGGAGCCGCCGCCGGCGAAGAAACCCAGGAAGGCTGTAGAGGCGCCTACCCTCCCCAATGTTGCTCCTGACCGCCCTAGAGGTGGTAAGGGGAAGGGTAAGGGTAAGGCCTCAAAGGGCGGACAGAAGGGGCCGAAGCGTACCTGAGGGTACGCAAGCTCCCTTCATATCCGCCTGGACCGCACCTGTGCGACAGGAACAGCGGTGCCAGTTATACCCGTCGTACCTAGAACGAAATGGTTCTCACTCTCTCTCGTTAAGAAAGGGGGGGGGGGGGCGGACTGCGAGCCGGACAACCCCGTTAGACGTCGAGGCGTCTATGGTGGGTGGAAGGCTCATGCGTTTCGTCGAGGTTTGGCGAGGTGTGACGTCAGACAGTCTGGTCCTGGGATGGTTATCCCAGGGTTACATGCCGGAGTGGTGGGACTTTCCGCCACAAAATCTGTCTTTGGCACCAGTCTGGACACCCGTACCAAGGGAGCCAGACAAGTTAGAAGCCGTTCAAAAGGAAGTGTCGGGTTTGCTTCTGAAGGGAGCAATAAAACCAGCAAACCGGAACACTCCAGGCTTCTATTCAAACATGTTCCTTGTCCCCAAGAGCACGGGGGGATGGAGACCCATACTCAATCTCAGGCCATTAAATTGGTTTATCCATACGCCTCGGTTCCAGATGGAAACACCGAGGTCGGTAATGGCGGGATTGAGGAAAGGAATGTGGTGTGTATCGATCGATCTGAAAGATGCATATTTCCACATTCCGATCAATCGGAGTTGGCACAGGTTTCTGAGATTTGCGTTTCAGAATCAAGTATGGGAGTTTACAGTTCTCCCGTTTGGCCTGTCGACAGCTCCGAGGGTTTTCACAAGAGTGGTCCTTGCGGTGACAGCGTTTCTCAGAAAAGAGAACGTGGCGCTAAACACCTACATAGACGACTGGCTGCTCAAGGCAGACTCGGCAGCCAGGTTGAACGTGGATACTGCTCTGACTCTGAAGTTACTTTCAGATCTAGGCTGGATAGTCAACGAGGAGAAATCCGAGTTGACACCCACTCAACATTTCGTTTATTTGGGGATGCGATTCGACCTCGAGGAGGGCAGGGTTTACCCGTCAGAGCCCAGAGTGGTGTCTCTGTTAGCCATCCTCGGGAGTTTTCGAGTGGGAAACCACATTCAGGCAAGGCGGTTCCTTCAGATGCTGGGCATGATGGTCTCCATGGAGCAGGTTATCCCGTACGCTGCTCTAATGCGAAGACCTATCCAGTTGTATCTGATGTCTCTGTGGAAACAGAGAACAGAACCCCTGTCAAAACTGGTGCCAGTTTTGGAGCCGATAATATCGCATCTTCTATGGTGGAAACAGCGTCAGAATCTCCTAATAGGGGTTTCGCTGCACCTACCCCACCCCCAGCTGTCCGTTTACACGGATGCATCGCTGGAAGGGTGGGGTGCCTGCCTGGGAGAACACCAGGTCTCGGGCACATGGACTCTCCCGGAGAGTCAGCTGCATATCAATCTGTTGGAAATGATGGCAGTGGAACTGGCGTTGGAAGAGTTCCTTCCGATGATCAGGGGCAAGGTGATATTGATACGGTCGGACAATTCGACAGTAGTATCATATATAAATCGCCAAGGAGGGACCAGGTCGCCCACCCTGTGCATCAGGGTGTGGCACTTGATTCAATGGTGCAGGAATTACTCGGTTGTTTTGAAAGCAGCTCATATTCCTGGCCGATTGAACATTCTGGCGGATGCTTTGTCTCGCAGACAGAGAATCCTGCCAACAGAATGGTCCCTCAACCCTCCAGTTCTACGACGGATCTTCGAGCATTGGGGCAAACCCAACGTGGACTTGTTCACCACAAAGGAAAATGCTCAAATCATGACATATGTCTCGCCGATTCCAGATCCAAATGCCGTCGATACAGACGCTCTGGCGATAAGCTGGAGAGGGATGCACGCTTACGCGTATCCACCCACCATTCTCCTACCGAGGGTAATTGGTGAAGGTCAGGGAGGAACCGTGTCTGGTCCTGCTAATAGCGCCGTATTGGCCGAGCAGGGCGTGGTTCACGGATCTTCTAGATCTGCTGGTGGAAAATCCTGTGCAGTTGCCCGAGATTCCGAACATAATCTCCCAGGCCAAGGGACGCTTCCTACACGAGCGTCCCGAAATGTTCAAATTGACTGCGTGGATGTTGTC
>CM067362.1:27268426-27300879 GCA_034401795.1 Chaetoderma sp. LZ-2023a
TTGCGCATTCTCAATCGATCAATACTCACCATTCTGTTACTTCTGATATACAGCTGGCCTTGACAGCTGCTCTAGGATTATAGACTTAGAAAGCTTTACCGACTCCTGGGAACCGGGTACTCGGCTCCCAACTGCCGAGTACCCGTTTACCATAGAGCTCATTCTTGTTTGCATAGCAACAAGAGCAATACATGCTTTTTGCAGGAGAAGATTTTTAGTGTCTTTTGTTAAAGAAATCTAAGTCTTTGTCTGTGAAGTGATAGTTTGTGCGTTCTTGAGGATTTAACTGGATACTATGGAGAATACCGCCGATGAAAACCAGGTTGTATCATTCTTTATTATCCATAGTTAAAAGACTTAGGTCTCTAAATTTCGCTGTGTCGCATGTCCTGATTTCTGACCCCAGAGAATCTGGGACGTGTGCTAACAACGATATATGCCAGACGATCGCCTTCTTTAAGCCCCAACAGGCGATCGGCAGATATGAAAATAGGTGTTTGCTACAGTATTTCTAACACGAATATCGGCTGACGTCGTTCTCCGTAGGATCCAAGCGGGTGACGTCACACCCGGTTCGCTCGGATGTTTATGTGAAGAAAAATTTTCATTAATTCGCGCATCTCGTTCTGGGTGCTGCGTACTAAAAATGGCACCGGAAACTTTAGAATGTTCAAGTTTACGTGCGATCACGATCGGTTTGCAATGATCGGTGGTTTCAAAATTCTTGAGTAGATGCGTGGTCTGCGGTTTTACCGTGTGATACAGCAGTTTGTTATACATTTTGTTGTTTTCTTCACATATTGTTTGGCTTTCGTTAGGGAGTATAATTTATATTGATTGGTAAATATACCCCGAATGCTATGCGATATGATTCCCGGAGCCGTTACACATCCTGGAGGATCTAATATGGGTGTGTTTTTATGCCCGCTTCGTTCTTGTCGTCATAATCAATGCGATCTTTGTTGTAACGTGGCGGGGTGGGGTGCGGGAGGGATACGGTTAATTTATGAGTCAAATTATTTGAAAATTAATTGTCTGCCTTCCATCAGGGTCTCGTTCTGCTTGTAATTGTAGGTTTGTGCTTATTTTATAGGCCAAGCCAACCCCGCCATCATGTGACGAGTGCCATAAATTTGTACGAGTCGTATTTAAGGACCATGTCTGCTTTAGGTGTTCGTCCTGTAACCTAGACCATAGGTGTAATGTGTGTGCAGTGTGGTCCGTGGATATGATGGTTAAGTTCCTTGCCCAGAAGGACTTGGCTGGGTCTGACGCGGGGTCAGGCGGTCCGAGAGTAAATCGTGGAGCGCCCGGTTCGGCCGGGGGGTTTGCTCCACGTCCCCAGCTGGAGGTGGCGGAGATGGCACCGCCGGCATGGTTTGGTCCGGCTATGCAGGGTTTTCTGCATAGCGTTCTGCCCACGCTGGTGTCGTCCCTGCTACCAAAGGTTGGGAGGCAGTTTCTCCCCATGCCTGGTACGGACCCTGTCCTCGGACAGGGTTCTGGACTGGTTTCCGAGGGGGCCGTCTTGTACGGACCCCTGGCAGTCCCGTCTGGCTCCGGCCAGACGGGTTCTGTTTCTCTGCGGCCACCTCCGGGTGGTCCAGTAGCGGTGGCCGGTCCGTCAGGTGTGTGAGCCGTCCGCCAGGACGGCTCCACGGTTTCCTCGTCTAGTGAACCGGCCTCCATTTATCTGGCTTGGCGCAAGCCAGGGCAGCGGCTCCGCCTGTGGCTGAGGCTAATCTGGTACCGGGCACCGGTTCCGTGACGGTTGGTTTGGCACCAGCCGACACAGTAACGGGTCGGCCGGGCCGGGCGTGGTACTCACCTATCTCGCCTGGTCCGGCAGTCGGACGTGGGGTGCCGTTGGCGCCTGTGTCTGGCTACGGTTCCGCGACTGTGGCCTCCAGGGAGGTGCGGGCAAGATGTCGTATTCCGCGGGGGGAATACGACAGATATGGTGTAGTCCTGTCGGTCACCGAGGATGACCGATGGGTACTGGGCGTTCAGAGTGCCGGGGCGGGTGGCCCCGGTCCGGCACTTGTGGACAAGGCTCAGGTACACCAAGAGGAAGTCCTGTCCCTATGCGATGAGGGTGTGAGGGTAGCTATGAGCGCTGTCAACCACTCGTATCGTCTCCTTCAGTCGGTGTAGGCTGTAGGCAAGTGACTAAATCCAGGAGGCAAATGGTCATTGACCATATGCGTCCGGCTACGGCAGTCAGGGGCGTCTTCTTGGGACGCCCCTGACAGGGCCTAGCATCTTCGGTGGCCAGGCGCGGGCCATCTTAGAGGATACAGCCAGTATCGCGCAGAATCGGTTAGTGCTCAACCTGCAGCTAGAGCTAGTGCGGCAAGCGCACGCACTAGGGGCTGTAGGGAAACCGCTAGCGGGACAACCTTCAAAGAAGCAGAAGAAGCATAAGGGCAAGGCGAAAGCTAAGCCTGTTGCGACTTCTGCTTCAGCTGGCTTTTCTCAGCCGCCGCCGGCGAAGAAAGCCAGGAAGGTTGTAGAGGCGCCTACCCTCCCCAAGTTTGCTCCTGACCGCCCTAGAGGCGGGAAGGGGAAGGGTAAGTCCTCAAAGGGCGGACAGAAGGGGCCAGATCGTACCTGAGGGTACGAGAGCTCCCTTCATATCTGTCTGGACCGCGCCTGTGCGACAGGAACAGCGGTGCCAGTTATACCCGTCGTGCCTAGAACAAAATGGTTCTCTCTCTCTCGTTAAGAAAGAGGGGGGAGCGGACTACGAGCCGGACAACCCCGTTAGACGTCGAGGCGTCTATGGTGGGTGGAAGGCTCATGCGTTTCGTCGAGGCCTGGCGAGGTGTGACGTCAGACAGTCTGGTCCTGGGATGGTTATCCCAGGGTTACATGCCGGAGTGGTGGGACTTTCCACCACAAAATCTGTCTTTGGCACCTGTCTGGACACCCGTACCAAGGGAGCCAGACAAGTTAGAAGCCGTTCAAAAGGAAGTGTCAGGTTTGCTTCTGAAGGGAGCAATAAAACCAGCAAACCGAAACACTCCTGGCTTCTATTCAAACATGTTCCTTGTCCCCAAGAGCACAGGGGGATGGAGACCCATACTCAATCTCAGGCCATTAAATTGGTTTATCCATACGCCTCGGTTCCAGATGGAAACGCTGAGGTCGGTAATGGCGGGATTGAGGAAAGGAATGTGGTGTGTATCGATCGATCTGAAAGATGCATATTTCCACATTCCGATGAATCGGAGTTGGCACAGGTTTCTGAGATTTGCGTTTCAGAATCAAGTATGGGAGTTTATTGTTCTCCCATTTGGCCTGTCGACAGCTCCGAGGGTTTTCACAAGAGTGGTCCTTGCGGTGACAGCGTTTCTCAGAAAAGAGAACGTGGCGCTACACACCTACATAGACGACTGGCTGATCAAGGCAGACTCGGCAGCCAGGTTGAACGTGGATACTGCTCTGACTCTGAGGTTACTTTCAGATCTAGGCTGGATAGTCAACGAGGAGAAATCCGAGTTGACGCCCACTCAACATTTCGTTTATTTGGGGATGCGATTCGATCTTGAGGAGGGCAGGGTGTACCCGTCAGAGCCCAGAGTGGTGTCTCTGTTAGCCATCCTCAAGAGTTTTCGAGTGGGAAACCACATTCAGGCGAGGCGGTTCCTTCAGATGCTGGGCATGATTGTCTCCATGGAGCAGGTTATCCCGTACGCTGCTCTAATGCGAAGGCCTATCCAGTTGTATCTGATGTCTCTGTGGAAACAGAGAACAGAACCCCTGTCAAAACTGGGACCAGTTTTGGAGCCGATAATGTCGCATCTTGTATGGTGGAAGGAGCGTCAGAATCTCCTAGTAGGGGTTTCGCTGCACCTACCCCACCCCCAGCTGTCCGTGTACACGGATGCATCGCTGGAGGGGTGGGGTGCCTGCCTGGGAGAACACCAGGTCTCGGGCACATGGACTCTCCCGGAGAGTCAGTTGCATATCAATCTGTTGGAAATGATGGCAGTGGAACTGGCGTTGGAAGAGTTCCTTCCGATGATCAGGGGCAAGGTGATATTGATACGGTCGGACAATTCAACAGTAGTATCATATATAAATCGCCAAGGCGGGACCAGGTCGCCCACTCTGTGTATCAGAGTGTGGCACTTGATTCAATGGTGCAGGAATTACTCGGTTGTTTTGAAAGCAGCTCATATTCCTGGCCGATTGAACATTCTGGCGGATGCTTTGTCTCGCAGACACAATTCTGCAAACAGAATGGTCCCTCAACCCTCCGGTTCTGCAACAGATCTTCGAGCATTTGGGCAAACCCAACGTGGACTTGTTCGCCACAAAGGAAAATGCTCAAATCATGACATTTGTCTCGCCGATTCCAGATCCAAATGCCGTCGATACAGACGCTCTGGCGATAAGCTGGAGAGGGATGCACGCTTACGCGTACCCACCCACCATTCTTCTACCGAAGGTATTGGTGAAGGTCAGGGAGGAACCGTGTCTGGTCCTGCTAATAGCGCCGTATTGGCCGAGCAGGGCGTGGTTCACGGATCTTCTAGATCTGTTGGTGGAAAATCCTGTGCAGTTGCCCGAGATTCCGAACATAATCTCCCAGGCCAAGGGACGCTTCCTACACGAGCGTCCCGAAATGTTCAAATTGACTGTGTGGATGTTATCAAACAACGTTCCACATCGGAAGGCTTTTCTCGACAGGCTGCTGATTTCATCGCGGCTGCGAGAAGGAGGTCAACCTTCAAGTCATATAACAACAAGTTTAACAGATTTGCAGACTGGTGTGAAGAAAAGGGTATTGATACCTTTCAATCCACTATTCAGCAAATAGCAGACTTTCTCTGTGAGCTGTTCTTTTCAGGACTAGCTCCCGTCACAGTTGCTTGATACAAGTCAGCTTTGGCATCAGTTATCCCTTGTCTAGCCAACAGGGATAGTCCAGAGGTGGCCCAGTTAAATGTGATGTTGAAGGGAATGAGCAATCTCCGACCGAGACAACCGGTAGTCATTCCAGCCTGGAGTCTATCTTTACTGCTTAATGTACTGGCCAAGCACCCTTTCGAACCGTTGCGTTCGGCTAGTCTAAAGCATTTGACTCTAAAGGCGGTCTTTCTATTGGCAGCTTCCTCAGCTAGAAGGCGCAGTGAGATCCATGCGCTTTCGGCAGAGAGGGACCGATTTATTGTTTCTGGAGAAGGTCTGCGTCTTCTACCAAGAGCACAGTTTATGTCAAAGAACCAATCTTTGAGATATCCCGGCAAACCGATCATTATACCGAAGTTAACTAGGTTTGATCGTGATGCCAGTGTCTGGTGCCCGGTCCGTGCTTTGACTAAGTACAAGAAACGGACTGACTCGTTACGGTCGAACGATAGACATCTGTGGATCTGCCATAAAAAGCCTTATGGCGCGCATCCATGGATACTATCTCTCGTTGGGTGGTCGAATGCATTCAGACTACTCACGAGATGGCGACTGGGCACCAGGTGCAAGGCGTAAGGGCACACAATGTCAGAGGAATAGCCGCCTCGACCGCCCTTTACAATGGTGTTCCGTTAGAGGACATCATGGCCGTTGCACAATGGCACTGTGAGTCCTCATTTACGAATTACTATATGAGGGATGTGTCAGACTCAGCCAATCCACTCGCTTTAGCTGTTTTGAAATGATAGTTAGTGACCACACTGCTCTTCACCCTTTTTTCACTTTGGTAAGAAAAGAACCTAAAGCAGGCATGGTCAAGCGAGAGGATGACAACCAGATTGTGTCACTGATGGCCGAACCAGTGAATGGTTGGAGGCGGTACGTCTGGAGTCCAATTATCATAAGGTAATTCAATAGTGAGAGTTTTTTGTATTATGGATGTGTATCATGTTCATTCATCTTATATATTCATGCTCATTCCCAGGCTAATACATGGAATATGCAGGGAGCAGTTAACCCTCTTGGCATATTTGTGTTTCAGGCGAGATACATGTTCGTGAGTTCTCTCCCTTTTCTTAGGAGGAAAAAGGGGGGGGGGGGCGGTGATGCGAAGGTGATTCGGTTCCGTAAACTTGACGGTCCTTTTAGGTCTCCGTTAGTCAAGTTTGAAGTCTAAAATCTTTCTCCACGGGGCAAAATTAGCATTTATGGCTTGCCCCTTCCCACCAGGTTACTGATCAAATCTGGTGTATATCAGAAGTAACAGAATGGTGAGTATTGATCGAAGGAGAATGAAGGAAATGTCAATTTCCCTTTCTCCGAGATCTAACAATACTCACCATTCTGTTACGGACCCAGCCTCCCAGCCCCACGGAGGCAAGCCATAGTTTTCTCTTGTTTGGTGGCTATGCAAACAATATGAGCTCTATGGTAAACGGATACTCGGCAGTTGGGAGCCGAGTACCCGGTTCCCAGGAGTCGGTAAAGCTTTCTAAGTCTATAATCCTAGAGCCGCTGTCAAGGCCAGCTGTATATCAGAAGTAACAGAATGGTGAGTATTGTTAGATCTCGGAGAAAGGGAAATTGACATTTCCTTCATTCCCTCTCTTTGCGCATACACGTTCAAACGCTTGTGAGAGTCCCTCACGATCGGCACACACACATATTGATTCACATGTCAATCTATGGTTATTCATTTTGCTCATACAAGACTTTCTCCGCTTGAAATTGTGAAACTACTTGTTATTATAGGTTTAGAGTAGTGCTGTTGATTTCTGACACTGAAATATTAATTCAGAATTGTCATATCTATCGCAAAAATTGTTCTTGGAAACATAAAATATGAAGGCGTGTACCTATATTTGCTGATTAAATAATATCAGATGACATTTTCTTCCCCTTTAAGAAGCTTGTCCTACCAGCCCCACAAGCACATAAACAACTATTATAATAATGTAAACTTACTGCTAAGGTGGGTATGTCCTACCGTTTCAGTAAGCTAATTTTGCGAGTCAGTCAGCCTTACCAGACCCAACAGGTCGCTAGGTGAGTTCTTGCTGTATTAAAGTCCTATGTTTTAGTACCAGGGTTGGGGTCAATGCTGGATAACTGAGCCAGTAATCACAGTGTTAAATTTTGAAAAATAATCTCTTGGTCTCTGAATTGACAAAACAAAAATCTGATAAATGCTATGAACTTTCATACAATATTGAATTAATTAAATTCTCCCTCACCAGTGACCAATTAACCTTTTTATCCTGTGTGAGCTTTGCACATGTGCTTCCTTTATTCAATCAAATCATCTGATCTTGAACTTATTTCATTCTCCATTCCTTGGAAACAGGTTTTCATCTGTATGAAATCATGCCATCTTTAAAATCATACAAATTAGTAAAAATGTTTTCGAATAAATAAGCTAGAACCAAGATAACCAAATTGTGTTAAACTTATTCATCTAGATGTTAGCAATAGTGTTCAGTACAGTAATAACTATCGTCTGCATGGAATGAAATGGTTGAAGAAAGCAGTACATTACAAGATAATTGGCCTGTAATTATACCCACCAACATAACAAAGGAATCATTGAACAACCCCTGAGCTGTGAAATGTCTCAGCTTTTAAAACACAGAAACCTGGACTAGAGGTGTTGTTCAAACTCTACCTACATGTGCTCAGTACTCTCACTCAGTACTGTACTATATACATTGTATTCTAATGCTTTTTAATGCAAACATTTATATAGCTAGGTTTACATGTATCTATAATAATTAGACATGGCATTAACCTTTAGTCATATTCATCAGGAAAAAAAATCTGCATTAAGCTATAATTAAGTCAAATGAACTAAAAATAAGATCTGCTGAATGTTGACTTTTGGACAATAATTTCACTGAAAGATATAACTACCTATTGACAACAACAATTTTTATTCTAATTGTTTTAAATATTAATGGAGAACCCAGCCAAAATGCCTTCTGCCATGTCTGCACTGGACTTGAGGAAGGGTGATATGTATGCTAAGAGACTATTTTAGAAAATTTACCAGTGGAATGACTGATTCCATAACTGAGCCAGTCATTGCATTGTTAAATTTTTTAAATAGTCTTATCCTGCAAATGGGCATTTGCTAATGATAAATCTAATTTTTCTTGGGCATTAAAGGGTTAAAATATAACAATGTTGATCTCAAGTAAATATTGTTTTGGAATTGGACTTGGAATTGATCAAATGGAATTGGAATTGAACTTGTCTGGGTGGAATTGGGATTGGGATTGGAATTGATAAAATGAATTGATGTGGAAACGGAATTGGTATTGATAAAATGAATTGAGGTGGAATTGGAATTGATAAAATGGAATTAAGCCCCATCCATGCCAGGTACCAGCTAACATATTGTATATATCTCCACACATATTAATTTGGAAGAATACACCGAACTGTAATCGTAACTGTCATAGCCCCCCCCCCCCCCCCCCCCCCCCCCCCCAAGTAAATTGACAAGGAGGGTTGGTCCTACCAATCATGAAACCTATTAATGATACATATTGTATATATTTTCACACATATTAATCCAGGACAGGTGGGCGTTTCCTACCATCCGTATGAGGCTACATGTGCACTGATAAGGTGGGTCTGTCCTATCATTCAATCAAACGTCGCAACAGATGATGATGATATCGATGGTCTCGGGAGGTTTCCGCTGTCATGTAATTCTGATATTTCCCTTTAATTTTTTCTGTTTCGGGACGATAATGCCATGATTAAGTAACCATGGATCTGAAACTGATAGAATTGAATTGCTTAAGATTAAGTCTGTATTTTACTTTATTGTCTTTTTTGGTTTACTTTTTGTTTTTTTAATATGTTCTTTTCATAGGTGTACTGTGCTGATTAGCCGTAATGGCATAAAAAGTAATAAAGTACATAGACAGAAATATTCTGTTGAATATTTTGATATTAATTTGACCATTTCCAGTGGAATTGCTTTCAAAATATAGAAGTTTCTTGCGTATCATGATCGGCTACATCTGTTAATTGAAAAGAAAATAAGATGAATAAAGTGCGTGAGCCCGACATTCATCTAACAAAAATTATTACCAAAAAATTCCAAAAATTTTCTAAAATATTCTGACCCGCCCATTAATTTTATATTGTTCAAGGGAAGTAACTGCGTGCAGATATTGTTAGTTAATTGCCGATACGATACACCTCCCTTGTTAATTAGAATTCTGAGCGTGACTTACACAACACCGTGATCTATTTTGTGTTTTTATTTGTGTGATTTATGGTTTAAATGATGAGCTTAAGTATGTTTCTCAGTAAGTTCTTGCCGTATCCTTTTGGTGTCATTTATAATAAATCTCTCAAAACGTTATTGGCAGTTGTAGCCTGTGTAGGCCTAAGCTACAGCTTCAAATTATACAGTACAGTACAGCTCATAAGTAAGATTTCACAAACCAACCTAATTTTGACACAAGTTATGAATTATTATATAGTACATAGTATTTTAGATTAGGCCATTTTAACCTTTAATTTCATTATGTAAATTTTACACTTATATTATAGGTAAGTTTGTGAATATTTTGAAACCAATTTGACTGGAAGCTGGCACTACCCACTCACTCACTCACTCGCCCATCCATCTGCCCACCCACCCACCCATCCATCCACAGATGGATGAATGTTATGTTCTAAAAGTCGGGAGAATATATTATTTTTATGTATATATAATACATTATACAAGGAGCATATCTGATGTTATCATACCATTGGTGATTAGCTTAAAGTTTGTTAATAGTGCAGCTGAAAGCCGTTGCTACCATAGACATTACTGCTGTAGTAGGGCTGTGCGGTATACCGGTATTGGAACCATCACCGTTTTTGTAGATGTGACGGTTTGAAAACCAGTGTCATTATCTCATAACTGGAAAACCGCTTATTTGTGAAAAAATGGGTTTGGCAATATATCTTTTTTAATAGTATGTTTGTATTGCATAAAATTGAATCCATGTGGCTAATTATTATATAAAATCTGCTAAATAAACTGGGGAAGAGGGTTCTTTTTCATTTGTATGTTGCGTGAATGTTGTTAGATCGTATTGCTATGTACATTCAGAAATTGTATTCTCCTTCGATCAATACTCACCATTCTGTTACTTCTGACAGCTGGCTCTAGGACTATAGACTTAGAAAGCTTTACCGACTCCTTGGAACCGGGTACTCGGCTCCCAACTGCCGAGTACCCGTATACCATAGAGCTCATTCTTGTTTGCATAGCGACAAGAGAATACATGCTTTTTGCAGTTGGAAAGTCTTAAGATTGTTTAAGCCTAAGTCTTTTTACTGTGATTAATTGTGATAGCTTGTGCGTTCTCAAAAGGATATTTTGGATAAATATGGACGCTTCCGATGATAACCAGGTCATATATTTCCATGTTATTCCATAGTTAAAAGACTTAGGTCTCTAAAATTTCGTCTGTGTCGCATGTTCCAATTTCTAACCCCAAAGAATCTGGGACGTGTGTTAACAACGAAATATGCCAGATGATCGCCTTCCTTTAAATCCCCAACAGGCGATCGGCAGATATGAAATTAGGTGTTGGCTTATTGGTGTTTCAACACGATTATCGGCTGGCGTCGTTCTCCGTAAGATCCGAGCGGGTGTCGTCACACCCGTGTTTCTCGGATGTTTATGTTTCATTAATTCGCGCATCTGATTCTGGGTGCTGCGTAATTTAATGGTACCAGGAAAACTTTGGAATTTTCAAGTTTTGCGTGTTATCACGATCTGTTTGCAATGATCAGTGGTTTCAAAATTCTTGATTTAGATGTGTGGTCTGCGGTTTTACCGTGTGCTACAGCAGTTTGTTTACATTTTGTTGTTTCTTCACATATCGTTTTGGCCTTCGTTAGGAGTATAATTTATATTTATTAGTAAATATACCCTGAATGCTATGCGATATGATTCCTGGTTCCGTTATACATCCTTGAGGATCAGTGTATGGGTGTATTATTGCCCGCTTCGTTCTTGTCGTCATAATCAATGCGATCTTTGCTGTAACGTTGCGGGGTGGGGTGCGGGAGGGTGACAGTTAATTTATGGTCAAAATATTTGAAAATTAATTGTCTGCCTTCCATTTTTGTTTCGTTCCGCTGGCTTATTGTAGGATTGGTTTTTTATAGGCCAGGCCAGCCCCGCCATCATGTGTCGAGTGCCACATATCGTATGGGTTCTATGCAAGGACCATGTCTGTTTCCACTGTACTAAGTGTAGTCTTGACAGTAGGTGTAATGTTTGCGCTGTGTGGTCGATCGATATGATGCTTAAGTTCCTTGCCAGAAGGACATGGCAGGGTCTGATGCGGGGTCAGGCGGTCCGAAAGTAAATCGTGGAGCATCCGTTTTGGCCCGTGGGGGCATTCCACGTCTGCAACCGGAGGTGGCAAAGATGGCACCGCCGGCGTGGTTTGGTCCGGCTAGGCAAGGTGTCTTGCATAGCGTTCTGCCCACGCTGGTGTCGTCCCTGCTGCCAAAAGTTGTAGGGCAGTCTCTGTCCATGTTTGATTCGGACCCTGTCCTTGGACAGGGTTCTGGACTGGCCACCGAGGGAGCCGTTTCGTACGCCTCCCTGGAAGTCCCGTCGGGCTCCGGCCTGATGGGTTCTGTCTCTCTGCGGCCACCTGGTGGTCCAGTAGCGGTGGCCAGTCGGTCAGGCACGGTTTTCCTTGTCTAGTGACGACTCTTCGGGGTCTGAAGATGAGGAGGAGAGGGTGCTGCGGCCTGTGATGCCGCGGGTGGAGAGCATGGAGGTCGATTCCGTCCTGACGGAACTGTCCTCCATCTGTCTGGCCTGGCACAAGCCAGGGCAGCGGCTCCGCCCGTGGTTGAGGCCACTCCGGTACCGGGCACCGGTCCCGTGATGGTTGGTTTGCCGCCAACCAACACGGTGACGGGTGTGGCCGGCCAGGCATGGTACTCACCTATCTCGCCTGGTCCGGCAGTCAGACATGGGGTGCCGTTGGCGGCCGTGTTTGGCCACGGTTCCTCAACCGCTACGGGTCCGCACGGTTTTCCGTGCAGGCCTACTCCATGGACAGGTGTGTTCCATGGGGTGGTGGCGGAACCGTACAGTACCGGTGTTCCTGGCATATCAGCAAGGGCTCCTAGCCGGGAGGCCGTTGCTGGTAGGGCCGTGAGCATGTCAACGGGTGACGTGTTCACGGGAGGGTCCTCCTCGGAGACAGATTGGTCTGAGGCTCTGGCCTGGCTAGCCAGGGTGGACCCGTCTGTGGTTTCGACCACGGCCGAGGAGGATGTACCCCGTCCATCGGTGCATCGATTAGGACGGGGATCTTGCCCGCAGCCCTGATCCAGTCTGTTGGACTGGATCCATGGTTTATGGTGTTGGTTGATGCTATTTATAGCAAACAACGCATGAACAAGGGCCAGCTTCTTGTGGCCTCCATGGAGCTGCGGGCGAGGTGTCGTATTCCACGGGGGGAATACGACAGGTATGGTGTTCTCCCGTCGGTCACCAAGCATGACCGCTGGGTACTGGGTGTCCAGAGTGTTGGGGCGGGTGGCCCCGCCCCGGCACTGGTGGACAAAGCTCAGGTACACCATAATGAAGTCCTGTCCCTGTGTGATGGGGATGTGAGGACAGCGCTGAGTGCTGTCAACCACTCTTATCGTCTTCTTCAGTCGGTGTGGGCTGCCACCTGTGGCGCTTTCGTGCGTTAATGACGGACTGGTGCTGTCTATGGACGCATTGGCAAGGGTGCAGGCGCGTGTGACTATGTCCAGGAGGCAGATGGTCCTTGACTATATGCGTCCAGCTACTGCCGTCAGGGAGCGTCTTCTTGGGACGCCCTGACAGGCCTTAGCATCTTTGGTGGCCAGGCGCTGGCCATCTTGGAGGACACGGCCCGCATTGTGCAGAATCAGTTGGCGGTTTATCTGACTGTAGTCAGACCGCTGACCGGGCAACCTTCAAGAAACAGAGAAAAAGCAAGGTGAAAGCCTAAAGCATAGTGCTGCTTCTGTTTTCTGCTGTGTTTTCTCAGCCGGCTCGGCGAAGAAAGCCAAGAAGGTTGTGGGGGCCTCTACCCTCCCCAATGTTGCTCCTGATCGCCCGAGAGGCGGGAAGGGGAGGGGTAAGTCCTCAAAGGGCGGACAGAAGGGAGCGGATCGTACCCGAGGGTACGAGGGCTCCCTTCGCATCTGCCTGGACCGCACCTGTGCAACAGGAACAGCGGTGCCAGTTAGACTGGCCAAGCCAAGACCAATATGGTTCTCTCTCTCTCATCAAGAGAGGGGGGGAAGCGGATACGCGAGCCAGACACCCCCCATTAGGTGTTGAGGCGTCTATAGTGGGTGGAAGGCTCATGCCTTTTCGTCGAGGTTTGGAGAGGTGTGACTTCAGACAGTCTGGTCCTGGGATGGTTATCCCAGGGGTACATACCAGAGTGGTGGGACTTTCCACCACAGAATCTGTCTTTGGCACCTGTCTGGTCACCCGTTCAATGGGACCAGACAAGTTAGAAGCTATTAAAAACAAAGTGTCAGGTTTGCTTCTGAAGGGAGCAATAAACCAGCAAACCGGAACACTCCAGGCTTCTATTCAAACATGTTCCTTGTCCCCAAGAGCACAGGGGAGGTGGAGACCCGTACTCAGTCTCAGGCCATTGAATTGGTTTATCCATACGCCTCGGTTTCAGATGGAAACTCCGAGGTCGGTAATGGCAGGATTGAGGAAGGGGGTGTGGTGTGTATCGATCGATCTGAGAGATGCATGTTCCCACATTCCTATGAACAGGAGTTGTCACAGGTTTCTGAGAATTGTGTTTCAGAATCTAGTATGGGAGTTTAAACCTCCCATTCGGCCTGTCGACAGCTCCAAGGGGTTTTCACCAGAGTGGTCCTTGTGCTGACAGCGTTTCTCAGAAAAGAGAACGTGGCGTTTCACACATACATAGACGATTGGCTGATCATCAGCCAGGTTAGAGGTGGATACTGCTCTGACTCTGAAGTTGCTTTCAGATCTAGGCTAGATAGTCAACAAGGAGAAATCTGAGTTGACACACCACTCAACATTTCGTTTATTTAAGGATGCGATTTGATCTCGAGGAGGGCAGGGTTTTTTACCCATCAGAGCCCAGAGTGGTGTCTGTGTTAGCCATCATCAAGAGTTTCGATTGGGAAACCACATTCAGGCGAGGCGGTTTCTTCAGATGCTGGGCATGATGGTCTCCATGTAGCAGGTATACCCGTACACTGCTCGGATGCGAAGACCTATCCAGTTGTATCTGATGTCTCTGTGGAAACAGAGAATAGAACCCCTGTCAAAACTGGTGCCAGTTTTGGAGCCAATAATGTCGCATCTTGTATGGTGTGAAAAAGCGTCAGAATCTCCTAGTAGGAGTTTTCGCTGCACCTACCCCACCCCCAGCTGTCCGTGTACACGGATGCATCGCTGGAGGGATGGGGGCCCTGCCTGGGAGAACACCAGGTCTCGGGCACATTGACTCTCCAAGAGAGCCAGCTGCATATCAATCTGTTGGATATGATGGCAGTGGAACTGGCATTGAAAAAGGTTTCTTCCAAAAGTCATGGGCAAGGCGATATTGATACGGTCGGACAGTAGTATCATACAGAAATCGCCAAGGTGAGACCAAGTCACCCACACTATGTATCTAAGTGTGGCACTTGATTAAATGGTGCAGGAATTACTCGGTTGTTTTTAAAGCAGCTCATATTCCTGGGCGATTGAACATTCGGGTGGATGCTTTGTCTCGCAGACAGAGAATTCTGCCAACAGAATGGTCTCTCAACCCTCCAGTTCTTCACAGGATCTTCGAGCATTGGGGCAAACCCAACGTGGACTTGTTCGCCGCAAGGGAAAATGCTCAAATCATGACTTATGTCTCGCCGATACAGATCCTAATGCCGTCGATACAGACGCTCTGGTGTTAAGCTGGAGAGGGATGCACGCTTACATGTACCCACCCACCATTCTTCTACTGAAGATATTGGTGAAGATCAGGGAGGAACCGTGCCTGGTCCTGCTATAGCGCCATTTGGCCCAGCAGGGCATGGTTCACGGATCTTCGAGGTCTGCGGGTTGGAAAATCCAGTGCAGTTACCCGAGATTCCGAACATAATCTCCCAGGCCAATGGACGCTTCCTACACGAGCATCCCGAAATGTTATTGACTGCGTGGTTGTTGTCAAACAACATTCCACGTCGGAGGGCTTTTCTCGACATGCTGCAGTTTCATCGCAGCTGCGAGAGGGAGGTCAACCTTCAAGTCATATAACAACATGGTTAACGGATTTGCAGACTGGTATGAGGAAAAGGGTATTGTTACCTTTCATTCCACTATTCAGCAAATAGCAAACTTTCTCTGTGAGCTGTTCTTTTCAGGAATGCATTCAGACTACCCATGAGATTACGACTGGGCACCAAGTGCAATGCGCAAGGGCACAATGTTAGAGGAATAGCCGCCTCTTCCGCCCTTTTACAATGGTGTTCCGTTTAAGGACATGGCTGTTGCACAATGGCACTGTGAGTCCTCTTTCATGGATTACTATATGAGGGATGTGTCAGACTTCGCCATTCCACTCGCTTTAGCTGTTTTGAGACGATAGCTATATGACCACACTGCTCTTCTTCCGTTTTTGGCATTTGTAAGAAAGAATTAAGAAGCAGACATGGTCGAGCGAGAGGATATCAACCAGATTGTGTCACTGATGGCCGGACAAGTGAATGGTTGGAGGCTCCTGGTCTGAAATCCAAATATCATGAGGTAATTCAGGATTGAGAGTGTTTTGTATTATGTCTATATATCATGATCATTCATCTTATATATTCATGCTCATTCCCAGGCTAATATATGCAAAGAGCAGTTAACCCTCTTGGCATATTTGTGTTTTCAGGCGAGATGCATGTTCGTGAGTTCTCTCCCTTCTCTTAGGAGAAAAAAGGGGGGGGGCAGTGATGCGAATGTGATTCGGTTCCGTTAACTTGACGGTCCTTTTTAGGTCTCCGTTGGTCAAGTTTTTAAGTCTAACTCTTTCTCCAAGGGGCAACAGTAGCATTTATGGCTTGCCCCTTCCCACCAGGTTACTGACCAAATCTGGTGTATATCAGAAGTAACAGAATGGTGAGTATTGATCGAAGGAGAATGAAGGAAATTTAAATTTCCCTTTCTCCGAGATCTAACAATACTCACCATTCTGTTACGGACCCAGCCCCACGGAGGCAAGCCATGGATTTCTCTTGTTTGGTGGCTATGCAAACAATATGAGCTCTATGGTAGACGGGTACTTGGCAGTTGGGAGCCGAGTACCCGGTTCCAAGGAGTCGGTAAAGCTTTCTAAGTCTATAGTTCTAGAGCCAGCTGTCAGGGCCAGCTGTATATCAGAAGTAACAGAATGGTGAGTATTGTTAGATCTCGGAGAAAGGGAAATTTAAATTTCCTTCAATCTGCTAGCTTTTTATTGACTTCTATGATATACGCTTGAAAGCCAATCATAGGCGATCTGGTGGGTCTGATATCTATGTTTACTATGAATTCTGAACGGACATCCGGGACTCTAAACCGGGAAGTGATCTAACCTGCCAACACACAGGTTTACGACAGCACCATCTTCCACCAAATTTGTTGAAAATTGAACACCAGTTCATCTTTTAATTTAATTTGAAAAAAAAAAAATTGACATCAGTGTGGTAAGGGTTAAAGGGTTAAAATATAATAATTAAACTGATCGGAAGTCAAAGTGATAACTGAAGAGTTGAAAAACTTGTTGCAATGGAAGATATCTACGTGTCTCCAATGTCCGCCATGTTCTTATGGAATGGCGGAAGATCTTTATGCAGAGTAGGTAAGGAGAACTCGTTATCAAAAAAAATTTGTTATTCAATAAATACATGTAATGTGGAGTCAATGTTCTTTAATTTTTAATACAAATAAGATTAGAATATTATTGTACTTATGGTTTAATCAAGTTATATATGATGTCATTAATGATGAGGCTGGTGAGTGACTCGCCTGCAGTTGAAGAAGACAAAACTTTCTATTGCAATCAGTTTTTCTCAAACCTTCTCCACTGTGTCTTGGCCGCTGTGAGCGTCCTCAGCTCTCTCTTAGGGTTTTTATCCTCTTTAGTGGTCCTAGGGTACGTTCGTTGAGGTCTGATCGCAAAATGCTTAGCAAGTTATGTTGTGGTATCCTGTGTGTGCCTGATACCTTTTGCCCTCATATGACTGCAAATTCTAGTACTTTCTGAGCAGGTGTATTTTCTGGCATTCGAAGAACGTGTTCAAACATAGACCATCACTGGTGCGTTACCCCTACAGATAATGGCTCTGCGTTACTCAGTTTTTAGAGTGCTGCAATTGATATTAGACTTTGTGACCAGTGATGATTTGTTCCCAGATGGTTGCAGTGACTTGCATCAAGGTTATAACTTCATTGTTAAGGAGTCAATAGAAGAAATGTTGCTGTTTTAAACAGCAACAACTTTCAGTAGTATTGTTTCTAAAATATACAAACGTGACCATATGAAAGTGAATGGGATTGTCTAGAAGTCTTATTCAGTTATTTCTCAAGATTCGTCATGAAAATGATAATTATTGCCGAGTGAATGCCCATTTAAATATCCATTTGCAGGTCAAGAGAATATTTGAAAATTTCTAACTTACATGACTCAGACTGGCTTAATTATTGAGCCAGTCATTCCAGTAAAAAATAGTCAAAAATAGTCTAATTGACCTACAAATGGACACCGCAAGGCCACTGCAAAGGCCGGTCTGACTTGACCATTGCTAAGTTAAAGAAGAGCTATCTTTTTGACACTAGAAATACAATAGAGGAATCCAGTCTGTCAGTCAAGTATATGACATCAAACTCAATTACGTCACAGGTAGGCTGATGTTACAAATTGGGTATCTAAGTCTGAATCATGTATAGTGATTGTATGTCTTTACTACTTAATAACCAGTCTGTTAAATGTTTTGAAACTAATTTAACTGCGCAGCAACAGCACTAGATCAAATTAGTTTCAAAATACTAAATGTGTGGTGCTTAGGTAGAGATGGCCTGGGCATAGCTAAAAGTGGATTCACCCATCTTGCATCCTTTCCTATAAAAACTTAATGACCGTAGTGCCTTTGTACATGTATGGTAATGGCTACATGTATTATGATTATATGTATGGTCTATAAATAATGTTTCTATTTCGTCAACAGTCTTGGCGTCGGCTGTCACGGTTTCAGAAGGCTCTGGTCCTTATTGTGCTCATATTTGTGCTTATAACTCTGATGTACATAGCACCCTCTATGTATAAAGATTTCCATGGTATCTCCGACGCTGAACAGGTTTGTACTGTTTTTATTACCAGAAAATCTAAAATTAACAAATTATCTACAATTCGAGAAAGGCATGCATGTCCAAGTTGGCATTAGGCTTGCACGATTACGTGATTAAGTTGAAAATCGCTATTATGTTTTATATCCTGAATTTATATGATTGAAAATTAAATACTCGAATAATCGTGAATATTATAGCATAAAATATTTCAAAAACCTAACTTTCAATTACTTTTTAATGCGATCAGTCATGAAAAATTGCATTTTACTTAGTGAATGTATGTCCATTTGCATGGCATGAGAAGACTATTTTTTTTAATGTATTACTGGAATGCCAGTGATACATTTTCAAAAATAATCTCTTAGCCTGCAAACGGACCTTTCTAAACACCATTGCAATTTTCGTCATTGATATTCTTTTGTTGTTATGTCTTGGTAATTTGTATCCAAGCTAATTAATTGAGTAATCACGATTATTTTTTAATAATTGATTGCGATCACTCAACGCAATAACCGCACAAGCCTAGTTGGCGTAACCCAGCTTTTGTTCACACAGAAGGTACGCAGATATTCCTACTGCAACCTGTTTTCCGGTCTCGTAATTCCTTTGAATGTAAAACCTGTATTTTGCTCATTGTAAATATGTTGAGAAGTGTTAAAGTTCTCATCTATTCCTAAAAGACACATATCCTAGCTAAATTTATGACTATTTGTTAATTTATGGGCACTTTAATTAACTAGAACTGTAGCCGCCATTTTAGATTGATATTGCTGGTGCCATTATTTCAGGCTATTGTCTTCGCCGATCAGCAATTGTTCGTATAAAACCATTCTCGTAACGCTAATGCTAGTCATTCTTCTGGTGGCTTTCAAGGCGAGCTCATAGATGTGCATAGCATAGTTCAATACCAGTTGTGTATATTTCCTGTGGTGCAAGTGACAACAAATATATTTATAACAGGTTTACTGAAAACTGCTGCTGCCTATAGCAGCAACAACTTTCCGTCAAATTGTTGTCAATATAATCAGCTGATAATACAATTGTCACTAGATAAAGATTTGATAACAATTTGGCTGAAAATCGTTGACGCAACAACTTTCAATCAAATTGTTCTCAAAATAATCAGCAGTGTAGTCAATGTTGCATGACTTGCTGAAGATATTTCACGCAACTTTATTGACAATCATTTCTTACTCAGGCAGCAACAGCGTTGTCAAATTTTTCTCAGAATAATCAGCGGACTTCCTGTTTACTATAGGCAGCAACAGCATTCAGTAACTTGTTATAGATATATTTGTTTTTATTTGCACCATAGGAAATATAGAACTAGTATTGAAAGCCAGCAAAAGAATGACCAGCATTAGCTTTACGAGAATGGTTTTATACGAACAATAGCTCACCTGCGAAGACATTAGATACTGAAATAATGGCGCCCACAAATATCTATCTAAAATGGCGGCTACACTCTAAGTTAGTTAAAGTGTCCATAAAGTAACAAATAGTCCTAAATTTAGCTAGGATATGTATCTTTTAAGAATAGATGAGAATTTTAAGCAAAACAGAAATGTGCTTAACCTAAATTGGTTTATGCAAATTTTCAAGGCTGAACCCTTTAACCTCTTCAAGAAAATTTCAATTTTCTCATAGAAAATGTCCATTTGCAGACGAAGAGAAGACTATTTTTGAAAATTTACCACTTGAATGACTGACTCGGTTATCTAGTCTCTTGGTCTGCAAATAGACATTTCTCAAGACCACTGAAGAAGCCGTTTTCGGCTGATATAAGTGTTAAAGGGTTAACGGCTATGTTATATGTTGACTAATTAAGAGTAATTTAGTGCAAGGCTTAGAGCCAAGTGAGCTTAATTGTGAATAGCCTATTATGTGGACATTTACAGATTTAAATGTGTGATAAATTCTGGTGACACTTCACAGAAACAACCTGACACAGTACTGGAACTGCCAGCGTCTAAGGAGCAGGTGGATCTAAGTGAAGAAAGTGATAATGAGGGCCAAGGCGCAGCAGTAGGGCAACTCATGGTAAGTATTTACTGGCAGGATAGTGCTGGAACATTATATAAAATTTCACAAATCTGAATGGTGTTTTAATCTTTTAATGGTCAAGAGTGACCAAAAAATCTTAATCTTTCCATAATGAATGTGAAAGGCCAAGATACAGACCTTTTGAAAATTTACCATTGGAATGACTCGCTCTGTTATTAAGCCGGTAATTCCAGTAAAGAATTAAAAAAAAATAGTCTTGTCAATATTTCACAAGAGCATGGCAGGAGACATTATAGCTGGCTTGACCATTAAAAAATCCCAGTGGACATGTTGGTGAAAAGAGGAAAAGTCCAATGTTTGCCACGGTTTAGCCATTGCCTCTCGGATGTCAAAACCGATTGGCTGGCTCACTCACACTCACTCACTCACTCACTCACTCACTCACTCACTCACTCACTCACTCACTCACTCACTCACTCACTCACTCACTCACTCACTCACTCACTCACTCACTCACTCACTCACTCACTCACTCACTCACTCACTCACTCACTCACTCACCCACCCACCCACCCACCCGTATATAGTAATACGAGTTGTGAGTTGCAATTTATGAATTAAAAATGTAATCTGTTAAATTGTTAACGTTAAAGTAGGTAAAATTTGGAATATATTTAGATCTAGTCTTTTCTCATGTGACTTAAATGCAGCTTAATAAAAGAATTGTGGGAAAAGTAGAATGAGGAAACATTGTGGACAATGACTTATGGAACAGACCATATTTAATGTCTGCAATGATCTTGTTGACTGCCCATTTGCAGGCGAAGAGAAGAGTATTTTTGAAAACTTACTGCTTGATATGACTGGCTCAATAATCGAGCCATTCATTCCAGTGGTAAGTTATCAAAAATAGACTTCTCTTCGACTGCAAATTGACATTCACTAAGCCAAAATTATAATTTTCTTGACAGATTTTTACCAGTAAAGGGTTAATTAAAAATTTTGTCCTGTCTTCAAGTACACTTGTGTGATTACATGATTAAATCTAAAATCGTGATTATTTCTTAATTCGTGAAATTGTAAAATTAAAGATTTTACAGTTGAATAATCATGAATACTTTCTACTGCATAAAATATCTCAAATCCTACCTTTTACTTGCTTTTTAGTGCTATCAGTCATGAAAATTAGCATTTTGGTTAGTGAGTACTTTTTTGAAAATGTATCAGTGAAACGACATTTCTTTGATACATTTTCAAAGATAATCCTCTCGTGGCCTGCAAATGGACTTTTCTAAAAACCATTGCAGCTTTCATCATTGATACGCTTTTGGTGTTATGTCAGGGTAATTTGTACCCAAGCTAATTAATTGAGTAATCACGATTATTCTTAAATAATGGATCATGATTACTCATAGCAACAATCGCGTGAGCCTCTCTTTCAGGACTCCAAGGAGAAGAATGGTCCAGATGAGATGCAGATTGATAAGCCTGATGACTCTGAGGATGAAGCATCTCATCTGCCATACGCAGGTGATTACAGTGTCTTAACTGTCTCGATCTTGTCAAATATATGTGCTAGATTGTGAGAGATAGGCTTTACAGCTACAGATGCACCAATGCTAATCTGTATCCAGATATAGTAACCATCTACAGAGAACATAACAAGCGACTCGCTATTGTTGCTACTTTGGCTGCTTTGTCAAAAATATTTCAATCAGATAAACAGACCGACAAACCAATTTATGCTAGTTATGAGTCACAACTAAGACCCTCTCATTTATACCCCTATATGCGTTGCGGGGGACCTGCTGAGGGTATTACGTTTTCATCCCATCTCTCCATATGGACATTCCTAAAAACCTTTTACAGAATGGAATTCTGTCAAGAATTAAGAAATTAGGTTAAAATGTAATCAACTTGTTCCACTTTTTTATACTTTCTTGGCAAATGCAGTTTCCAGTACAATTTAAAATTAAAGCATTTTAATATATTTATCAACCAGACCTTATGTGACACCTAACCAGATCTTCCTCTTGATTTATCAAGACGGAGTTGCTGTACCAAACAAAGGCACGATAGAGGGTTTGGACAGCCTGTTTGTCAGATGTAATAGCATGGTTATAAGCTACATAATCAAGATCATCGATACGGATAAAGATAATGCACTAGTTTATATTTAGAAAACCATGTTTTGAGGTTTATACTGTTAATGATTTATCAGTTTTAGCCTGTAAGACATTGTTTAATAAGTTTAAATTAGTTTGCCAATAAGTACTTGATATTTTAGTTTTTAATTTTTATCAGTGATGTTAGTTAAATTCTCCTTATTAAACATAAAGAATGTGAACATAATTTGGAACATTATATCTTAATCCACCTTTCCAGAGTATCCATCCATCATCCGACCTCATATGACATCATATTCAGCGCAGCGCGTGTATGATGACGTCACAGTCATTGCATTATAAAGGGGTCCATATAGACCGTCATCAAATCTCAAATGGTCCGACACGTTGTATGAATTGTGTCTTTGTAATTCTTTGCTGTTTAATAAACATGGTGTTGAATATTTTGAAACTAATTTGACTGGGCGCTGTTGCTGCCTTATTCAACAGCTTACCTGTGTGTTTTTTTGGAAATTGATAGTCAGCGTGTTCGGAGATCGATCGATCCCAACACGAGCGAGGTGTGGGTGGAGCTTAGCTAGAGATGGGAAGGGCATAGCTAAAACCGGAAAGGTCCATTGTGCCCACATTTTTTATAGATTGGGTCTAGTCTCAAGATCATCTTTGGCCCAAGAATGAACATTGGCCATTGTGTTATGGGTAAAAAGCCACAGCCACTGCTAAAAATATAATGTTTCTTAGAACAAATTAACAATAGAGGATTGGATCTGTCACGGAAGTATCTAAGGTCACAATCATGTATGTCACATCACATATTAACTGAGATCACAACGAGGACATAGCTCTGTCATAAAAATCAAAAGTCTCATGAAAGTGTACAAAAAGTAAAACAATTTAATGCACATTCTGTTAAATATTTTGAAGCTAATTTCACTGGGAGCTGTTGTAGCCATAGGTAGTGGGAGCTGTTGCTGCCTTAGGTAACAATACCCTTCCCCCCCCCCCCCCCAGTAAAATAGTAAAATTAGTTACAAAATATTCAATGTTCAGCTTACCTGGAAGATTAGATTCTTGGATTTCAATTTTCAAAGTTTTAAATTGATTTAAAGGCAAGTAAAATGTGGGCTGAACTTAGCTAGAAATGGTTGGGTGTAGCTAGAAATGGTTGGGTGTAGCTAGAAATGGTTGGGCATAGCTAGAAATGGTTGGGTGTAGCTAGAAATGGTTGGGTGTAGCTAGAAATGGTTGGGTGTAGCTAGAAATGGTTGGGTGTAGCTAGAAATGGTTGGGCGTGGCTAGAAATGGTTGGGTGTAGCTAGAAATGGTTGGGTGTAGCTAGAAATGGTTGGGTGTAGCTAGAAATGGTTGGGTGTAGCTAGAAATGGTTGGGTGTAGCTAGAAATGGTTGGGTGTAGCTAGAAATGGTTGGGTGTAGCTAGAAATGGTTGGGCGTGGCTAGAAATGGTTGGGTGTAGCTAGAAATGGTTGGGTGTAGCTAGAAATGGTTGGGTGTAGCTAGAAATGGTTGGGTGTAGCTAGAAATGGTTGGGCGTAGCTAGAAATGGTTGGGTGTAGCTAGAAATGGTTGGGCGTAGCTAGAAATAGATGATAAATCCTAACTGATAATCTGTATTCACATAAACTTGACATTAACCCCCTCTTGTGTCAACTGAACCCTTTAATAATCATCAAGTTGGACAAAACAGCATCTTCAGTTGTCTTCAGGAATATCCATTTGCACGCCAAGAAAAGAGAACTTTTGAAAATTTACCACTGGAATGACTGGCTCTGTAACCAAGCCAGTCATTCTAATGGTAAATTTTCAAAAATGCCTGCAAATGAACACTGGCTAAGCATAAACTAGAATTTTCTTGACCATTAAAACTTTGAGGGTCAAGCCAGTCAAAGCAGTCTCTGCAGTGGCGTGAGGAATGTCCATTTGCAGGAAAAGAAGATGTTATTTTTGTAAATTTCATTGGTAACTTTACAAAAATTAATGGACTTTTCTTGGCCTGCAAAATAACAATTTTCTTGAAAGACCTTGACCGTTTCTTAACCCTTACCACACAGGATCTTTTACTGTGTCACTATCAAAGAAACTGGTGTATATTTGTCAACATTTTGGGGGAAGATGTTGCTGCCTATACGACAGCACCATCTCCCACCAAATATATTGAAAAATGAACACCAGAGTGGTAATGGTTAAAGGGTCAATGGAGCTTTCCATTTTTAGCTATGCCCTGCCCATCACGAGCTAAGCTCCACCCACACCTCACCGTGTTGGGATTGATTGATCCCCAAATGCCCTAGCTATCAATTTCCTGAAAACTATACAGGGAAGCTGTTGAATATTTTGTAACTAAGTTAACTGGGCACTTTTATTAAATAGTAAAAGCAAACAATTTGTAAAACAACGCATAGACTGTCTTCAAACGTACTTATCAACATCATTCATGACGTCATTCATTATAATGTCATTCTACACATCGTGCAGTTCATTATGACGTCATATGATGGGTGGGTACTCTGGAAAGGTGAATTGATACAGCCTAAGTAGCATTGAGGCGCTGTTGTTGTTGTTGACAGTAGAGGGGTTAATAGACTATGTGGCTCACAGGTCAGGATATCTGTGGAATGCCACGGAATCTGATAATTTTGAAAGGCATGGAATCTGATAATTTAGGAGGGCATGTAATCTGATAATCTAGAGACACATGGAGTCTGATGATTTAGAAAGGCATAGAATCTGACATGTATGATAATTTAGAAAGGCATGGAAGGAATCGGGTTTGGGGTTGGGAGGGGGTTTTGGTGTGGGTGTGGGGTGTGTGTGTGTTGGGGGGGGGGGAGGGGTCGCGGGGGCAGGGAATCATTTACTCATAGGTAATGGAAATGCCATGAAAAGTTAACCTTTATAACTCTGAAGCTCCAGAAAATCTATTTCAAGACTTGTATTCGTACAGACCTAAACTTTTGAAAATTCTGAAACTAATTTAACTGGAGGACCTTGGTGACAGGCATCATCAGGCGCAATCAGAATAGTTTCAAAATATGCAAGAGAATGTTTATTAGATTGAAATTTAAATATAATATTTGAGCTTTCAGGCTCAAAACTAAGATTTGTTTGTGTCCATAGTGTTATTCCTTGTGCTGCATCATACAGACTATAGAGAAAATATCTATAGAAATGTCGTTAAATTTTGCAATGTAAGATGAGCTTCTGCAATGCTCTTGAAAAATATCCATTTGCAGTCCAAATGAAGACTATGTTTGAAAATTGACCACTCAGGTCATTCCAGTTTGAAATTTTCAAAAGAATCTTAGGACGGCAAATGGACATTTTTAGTTCAAAACATTGAAATTTTCTTGAACAGATTTGAGTTTTAAATGGTTAAATATACACAGACATGACAGTGCTGCCTTAACCATTTAACACTCATATCTGCCAAAACGGCTTCTGGCATGGTCTTGAGAAATGTCCATTTGCAGACCAAGAGAAGACTACTTTTGAAAATTTACCACTGGAATGACGAGCCAGTCATTCCAGTGGTAATTGTTCAAAAATAGTCTTCTTGATCTGCAAATGGACATTTGTCTATGAGAAAATTCAAATTTTCTTGAACAAATACGAGGGTTAAAGGGTTAATATGTAAATATATTCTGTTTCTTTCCTCAGTGCCCGCCCCTCAGAATGAAGAACAGAAGGCTGTAATTGCGGCGTTCAAGCATGCCTGGGCTGGATATAAAGCATATGCTTGGGGACATGATGAACTTCGACCTATATCACAGGACTATTCCGAGTGGTTTGGGGTTGGTTTGACGATCATTGATGCGCTTGGAACTGCGTATATAATGGGACTTGAGAAAGGTTTGTATTTAACATGTGTTTGTGTCGTGTGGGGTGTGTGTGTGTGTGTGTGTGTGTGTGTGTGTGTGCGTGTGTGCGTGTGTGCATGTGCCTGCATGTGTGTGTTGGGGGGGGGGGGTCTGCATTTATGTGTGTGCATGCATGCATGCATGTGTGTATGCATGTGTGTATCACTATGTGATCGTTTGATTGATTGTGTTTGTATCTTTAAATCTTTGACAATCAATGGAATTATAGAAAATTTTCAAAATAGAATTCTGTTTCAATGTTAAGAGACGATTTGTGGAAACATTGGAATCACTCGCTGAGTTAGCCAGCCAGGCATTTCTGCATGTAGTAACAAGCTATAGAGAGGTTTTCTTGTGTGTAAATGGACACTTCTCAACACCACTATAAAAGACATTTTTGGCTGACTAAATCTTTGATGGTCAAGCCGGAAAAGAAACAGCTTTTTCTGTTCTTAAGAAAGGTCCATTAATTTTCTAGGCCACTATTTCTAATTATTTACCACAGTGACTGAAATGTCTGAATTGATAAATGAGCAAGTCAGTCAAGTGGTAAATTAAAAAACAACTCGGTAGGCAAATAGACATGGTCAGCATAAAATCTTTAATGCTCTTGACCACCCTTGATCATTAATCTTATCTCATTTTAAACACTACCATACAGGAAAACTCTTGAATATTTTGAAATTAATTTGACTGGAAGCGATTGCTGTCTAATGTTTCTTGAAAATATTCAATAGAATAAGTTTTATATTGTTAAGAATATACTTTTTCTGAGATTTGGCGATGAAAGGGTTAAGTTCTTAAGCATTGAGACAAAGTTTGCCTCATGACATTCATTGAAAATGTTACTTTCTGCCCCTATCACCCACAGCCCGGCCCTATGAGGCTATGATATGGGCCATGAGTGGGGCCCTATATAATCTGGGCCATGATCTGGGCCCTATATAATCTAGGCCATGACCTGATTCAGGATGTCGGGTTGGGCACCCTTAGATGTGGTGGAAAAAAATATCCAGAGAATATGATATTGAGGAGAAATTTGTGAAAAATGAGGCCCTCAGAGATATTTGTGGGGAGTTTCTTGATTTAGGGCACCAAACTATTGATGGCCAAGTGATTTTTGACAGGTTTATTGATCGTTGTTCAGGATCTGTGGGTTATAATCATCAATACCGTTAAAACTCGACTAAAGGACGCAGTTTTTTGGTCAAAACACATGTACTAGAAAGGGGGTTGCGTACGATAATCGAGAACATTCCTTCCGCACATTTTTGGGTTGAAATTTTTCTTAAAAAGTCACAGATTATACCACGGAAATTGAACTAAATGTTACCCTAGCCAATTCGCGCCGCCTGACGACTATGTTTAATGTATACTCCAAAAACACCAAGCGGAAGTGAAATTATTAAATTGGGGCGCCTAAATATTGCTTATTCTTTAATACATATCACTTATTACATCAAAATTAATCCAGAATTTGACATAAAATGGCGTCGAGAAAAGATACGTGTATAAATCACGTGATTCGCAAAAGATCTTTATTCTCATTAGAGCGAGTACTCGGATATAAATATTCTGGACTCGGAACTCGGAAATTGTAGGAACTGAATGTTCCCGTACCTGTTTGATAACCAACTCCCGTTAGCGCATAAGATCACACAGCGCCTCCAAACGCAAAAGAGCCATTACAATCTGTTTCTATCACGCGATTTCGATGTTTTCAAGGAGACATTTTATGCCAAAATTGGATTGATTTTGATGTAATAAACAATCTTTATTGAAGATACACGATATTTAGGTGGTCCTATTTAATAATTTCTCTAACATCATGATAATTTTTAGTCATGCATTAAACATGACCGGATTGATGGTTATTTTTTATACCAATTTTCGATTTTTTAAAGGTACGTTTTTTCTAAATCTAACCGCGTCTTATACTTGAATACAAGAGTTTTTTGGGCGGATTTTGGTCAAATTTGGGACAGCGTCCTATATTCGAGGGCGCCCTTTAGTCGAGAAATTACGGTATATACTTGATGCATCTGTGCAGGCATTGTGTTATGCTGCTCCTTTGCCTCGAGTGAATGAGTGACATATACAATTACACATAGCTTAGTGACTTCTGTGAAATATGCCATGTATGGGAAGGGACAATATTGGTATTTATCACGATACTAAATTCAAAACATATTAACCCTTTAACAGTCCAGGGCTTTAGATTACCCCATGGCTATGATTTTAGAAGTCAAGCCCAAATGAAATCTGCCCATATTAGTGAGCCCAAATGAAATCCGCCCATATTAGTGAGCTCAAATTAAAATCCTACTGGGTGCTATGAACACCAACTAACTGATTTACAGTCAATTAAATAATCAGAGATGGATGATGTAGCATTTTATGGCTATTTAGAGGTCTTATAGTGCTAGTAAAAGATTTCAAAATTATCTGGTTTCTAGGAGCATTGGTGGATCCCGGACCAGATAGGTGGTGTGCCCAAATGAGGTAAATCTAAAGGCCTAAACACTCAAACTTGTTCAAGAAAATTTCAATTTTCTCATCGAAAATGTCCCTTTGCAGACCAAGAGAAGACTATAAGTTATCGAGCCAGTCATTTCACTGGTAAATTTTCAAAAATAGTTTTCTCTTGGTCTGCAAATGGACATTTCTAAAAACCACTGCAGAAGCCATTTTGGCTGATATGAATGTTTAAAGGGTTTAGTTATTAACCGCCACCACGACTGTGTGATTATCTAATAAATCTAATATGCAGAGATCTAGGTCGCATGCATAGATTACCCGAATCATTGTCTCTCATTCTTATCACATTGTAGAGTTTGCGGAGGCTCGGGAATGGGTTGCGACGGCGCTGTCGTTCAATAGAAATCAGGATGTGAACTGTTTTGAGATAACCATCAGGGTGCTGGGTGGCCTCCTCAGTGCGTATCACTTGTCTAAAGATAACATATTCAAGGAAAAGGCTGTAAGTGGCTATTGTTTGTGCTACAGACCAGAAACATGTTTCCGAAACAAAACCAGAAACATGTTAGTTAATTCTTTAACCCTCAAATTTGGTCAAGAAAATTTCTCGTAGAAAATGTCCATTGGCAGACCAAGAGAAGACTATTTAAAAAAATTTACCATTGAAATGACTGGCCCGGTTATCGAGCCAGTCATTCCAGTGGTAAATTTTCAAAAATAGTCTTCTTTTCGTTCGCTGATCATACCGCCAGTCCTGTAAGTGACTATCGACATGATCATAAGCGTTAAGTGCGTGGATCCATGGTTTATTAGAGTGCGCCGTGCGACCTGGAACCTCCGTCTTCAGCACTCAAGGTTTCTGTCAGGGTTACCTCACCCTTACCTCCTTTAGTCGCCTCTTATGACACGCAGAGGATACGGAAGGTGTATTCTAAGCCCCACCTACAGGCCAAAGTCTTTTCTTGGTCTACAAATGGACATTTCTCAAGACCACTGCAGAGGCCATTTTTGGCTGACGTAAGAAATGTTCTGTTGATTATTTTGAACATAATTTGATTGTCTTCCAATCCAATTTTTAATATTCAACTGTATGTTTTGTTTTGGAAACATGTTAAAGAGTTATTTCTGAGCTGTACTGTAGATGTACATAATATTATGTATATGAAATGTTACAGATTTATTCCTAGATTTTCTTTCTCCATCCATCCTATCTCAGGTCAAAGCAAATATAATCTTATCTTCACACATAGTAACTCAGTTCCCTCTGAATCCTAAAAACATTATTTAGCATATTCTATAGTTAAGTCTTCTGATTATTTTGAAATCAATATGACTGAGAGTCGTTGATGCCTTTTGGCGGTAATGAGTCGGTGAAATTATATACTAAATATTCAGCTAATTTCTTGTATAGATCCTTTGAACTAAGACCGCTGAATGTTCAGGACGGGAATCATTAATTTGGAAAAAGAACATTTGGAGTTTTATCTGTCAGCGTTGCAAGCCACAAGACAATAATTTCAAAGGAAAATAGTGCTGGGCCTGCTGAATATTTTGAAAACAATTTGACTGAAAGTTAGGTCCAGAATTAAACCCCATGTAAAATGTAGTCTGCTGAAATTACATCTGCCGAAATCAAGTAGGCAGCAGTTAAATTACATCTAGCATTGGGAATCAATCATATAGCAATATAGAGTATCAATAATATTAGCCTTTAATATGTTACGATACATGTTCCCTTGTTAGCTGACCTGGCCCGAACGGCCAAGTGAGCTTATGCAATCAATGTCTGCCATCCTTCCGTCTGTCCGTAAAATCACATCTCATTTATGCTTTAACCAATTTCAGCCAAATTTGGCTAAAAGGATCGTATTGAGGTAGGCTCCAGAAGATCTGTTCAGAATTTTGATTGGTCAATTTTTCTGTTGGCTATCTTGGATTTTCTGAACATTTTGGAAATCAGGTGAAAGCTTACTACTTGGCTGATTTCAAGCAAACCTAGTTGGAAGGACATTAGAGTCGTGTGTTTCAGAAGTTGTACACAGATTTTTGATTGGTCAATTTTTTCGGTGGCTGTCTTGCTTTTTCTGAAAAATGGCTGGAGATCCTTAAAATGCTACTTTATAAAACTGTTTGGGTAATTTCAACCAGACTTGGCCGGAAGTATACTAGGTTGGTAGGTTTCAGAACTCGCATACACAATCTTAATTGGTAAATTTTTCTGGCAGCCATCTTGGATTTTCTGACCATTTCGGGAAATCAGTTAAAATGCTACTTCTCATTAAACCACTTGATCGATTTCAAGCAAATGCTGCTGGAAGGACTCTAAAACGGTGTGCTTCAGAGATTGTTTACTGAATTGTGATTGGTCAATTTGCTCGGCGACCATCTTGAATTTTCCGAAAAATGGCTGGAAATTGTATGAGACGCTACTCCTCATTAAAGGATAACTAATCTGAACTCTTGATAGCTCTTCAGGTGATCTAATATGCCAGTCATAAACTATGCAGGTAATTTTAAGCGTGTCATGACACTAAAGAAAGATATTCAGGCTTTAGTAGCTAAATGTTGCTACATTTCTACAGCCTATGATGGCTGTCATGATTTACTTTTCAACCAATCAGAAAAAGACTAGGGTGCCTGCCTCGGTATATACGCTCAGTCATAGAGGCGCCAGCTATAGTTTGGCAGTGTGGTATAAAAGCAATCATACAGGTAAGTGGTTGAATGGTTTGGAACTATAGGCAGCAACAACTTCCAGTAAAATTAGTTTCAAAATATTCAACGAGATGAGTATTACATAATAAAGAATGCAATGCATTGGCACTTACATGACATCACAGGCTATTGCTTGAGGAGACAAAATGGCGGCGATCACTGCTCAACATTTACGTGACATTACAAAGCAGATAATTGTGATACAGAAATGGGAATGTGACAGGATATGAATGATCTGGAATCTATAAACGATAATCTATCTGTGCAGTATAACATTTGAGATGAGATTAGCATCGCATTAACCGCTTGTTCCAGTGGCCAACTTGTTCTCCATCTTGTGATATCTCAGGAACTGCTGTATGGATCAGGCTAAATAAAACTGATTAGATTTAATTTCATCTCTAATGAAGTGTGATTAAATTTTGTTCAAGAGAACGTGATAGTTGATAAAACATATTTGCCACATTGGATTTTTTTCTTGGCTGGATGGAACCTAAGGTTCAGTTTGATTGTGTGGTCAGTGTTCATCATTAATTTCCCACTAAATATCGATTGTACTGAATTCCCAAATCTGTATTTTATGTCTTGTTACTGCTGAATTACAAATATTATGCCTGTTCAAATGCTAATGGTCTAGGTGAGTCCTTGGGCCTCTTATAACATAATAATTACCTGTAGGTTCATACATCTTTCTGTTTTTTTAGGTTTCTTTGGCTGTAGTTTAAGCACCTCATGTATCCACCAAGCTGTGTGGCTTTTAGTCTATTTTCTTACTTTGTTTTATTACTGGGATTTCAATGATAAATATGTTAAGAAATACCTTGCATCAAACATATGCAGATGCTTTATGATCAGAACCCAGTGCCTAAATGTTTCTATCCCTTTGTTAAACATTATTTTATTTAATACAGATAGAACTCGGTGATCGTCTGATGCCGTGCTTTGATAAACGAACATCGCGTGTCGTG